>MJUU01069769.1:15079-86756 GCA_002080025.1 Modiolus philippinarum | reverse complement strand
TTTAAATAATAGTGATATCAAGTAGATATCAGACGGGGAGTGTATTGTCACAATTAGTGTATAGTCATGTCAAACATGGAGACATTCCGAACGCACCGTGTGTGTTTCAAATAATTGCTTTCGTTTCCCTATTCCACCTTTCACTCAGATAAATCGTAGAACGTATATGAATGTCCAGATATTGTTTGGAATTTGGACCCTAGCTCAACAACAGTGTAAGTGTATTATTATATTTTTATTATATTTGGATGAAGATTAATCCGTTTAACGTTACTACACAACAGTTTATTGTGAATATCAGCCCTAGACGTTAATTGCATAATTTGCAATAAATATCGATTTTTACGGAATGTTCATCTCACACAGAAACGTACAACTGTTGATTATAATTATATTTACAACTTTCAACAAAGTATTTAAAGTTTTTATGTATTATTTCCGTCTACAAGAGGAAGATAAACAACCGATATTCAGTTGCATAATTCGTATAAATATAGCATGTACGGCAAGCAATTAGTGACATTTAAATACATCCAGATATAATTATGGAACACATATTCCGTGTGTTACAGCAATTCAACTGTATTCTTCCGTGACTATACCGGAACTTCATGTATAATATTATACACAGACACACGTCATATTTGTGTTTATTTATGCAAATTATTGTGTATTTAAATATGTTGATATTCTACTCATAATTACGGTAGCCTAAGATGACTATAAATTCTCATTATTTTGGACACATAACTTATGATTGTTAATTATTGTATTTTTCAGGTTTTTACCAATTGTTCACCGGCTAATTAAAATAGTTCATCCACACTGGGTTTTTATTTTGAATTGGGCCAACGAACTAGGTTAAGCTCGCTGAGTCCGGCTCAGTACACGAACGAAAAGATAATAAAAAAAATTACAATAATCGTCTATTGGAAAGGCCTACATCGAGTGAGCGGTTGCCATCTTGAATAAGAACGATTTACACGATTTACAACGAAATTTGGCAATATTAAACTCAAAATGGAATTAGTTTCTTCAATACCTAAACTGATGAAAATGCGATATTTTTAAATGACAACTAGGCCCAACTACTTTTGAAAATAAATTACAAATTAAATATTTCGAGTAGAACGGGGCGGGGATCTTTGGTTTTTCACAATTTTCTATAGGCGACAATGCATTTAGTCAAGAAAAATAGGTCTAACATTAAAATGAAAATGGAACTAATTTCCGAATAATCTAAACTGATAAAAATTATGCTATTGCAATCTGAAATGATTGAAGTTTATGAAACTATGTCCAACTAAATTTAAGACATAAATAAATATTTATTGTAACATTCCCATTCACTCCAATACTAATTACAGTCAGTACGATGACAAGTGGATTGGTCACGTGATTACTGATCAAGACCGATAAAGTTGCATATGAAAAGTAGGCATGATCCATAAAAGGTAAATTTTTTGGAAAAAAAACGGACAGAGTCTTCTTAAGGAAAATGAGTTTTTTTTGGTTTCTTTCTATAAAAAACATTACTGTTTCCACGAAAGTGCTAAAATAGTGCAAATTTCAAAATAACTATACATTGTATTGTTGCAGTGGCAACAAAACCAAAACTTTATCATGTTTGGAAAGCAAATTGCCAGTTATTATTATGATTATATGTAACGTTCGTGTGTTTTGTGGGCATGTGGTGTCTTTGGTCTTCCGTCTTTTGGTGTTCTTGCTTTTGCCTTGTCTCTGGACTTTGATTTGTGTAATCTTGTGCTTTGTTCCTTCGGTATTCTACTGCCGTTGTTTAGCAATATTTATAAACAAACTAGATTTTAAGAGGGACTGCGCAAATGCTCTTGAAAGCGATGTCATTCTGCCAATAATCTGATATGATGAGTTCGAATGGTTGACTTGTGTTTCTCTCTGCAAATACTGTCATCACGTGCTATTCTTCTTCCCATTTATCCATTAAGAGTAAATTGGGGGACTAAAAGTGGTGTGCTTAATTTAGAACCCTATGAAAAATGTCATTTTAAATGATTCTTACTGCAACTCAAAAACAAAATTACAAGCTTTATAAAACCTCACAGAAACCTGAAAATTTGACCTGCAAGATCAAGTTTAAAGCATTTGATGTTTCAATTAATAATCGTTGACATGGAAACCATACCGAACATGAAATTTTTGGAAAAAAAATCTTGTTTTCTATTGTTTGGTTTGTTTTAAGAACACCAATATGTATTACATCGATTATAAGGAATAGGAGAATTTTGTTAGAAAGAGGAATAAACTTTTTATTTTTGATAGAGTGTTAAGTTGACATAGAAACCAAACCTGAAAAATGATATGTTATTTTTTTATTTCAGTAATTTTTAAAAGTAAATATATAAGGGAAACCTCTATCTAATTTGTTGTTTAAGAAAATGTCTCATGATGCTAATAAATCTGCAATTCGTTTCAGAAAAAAAATGTGTTTTGCTCCGAAAACACTGTCTAATATTGTTATTCCGTATTTCTTTCGATTATAGTGAACTGCCTGGGGGTAGAAATCAGGGGCCATTAAATCCTTTTAGAATGGTGGCCCCCTATGTTTAATTGTTTGATACAAAAATTCGATGGGTCTATCAAGGGAATATAATGGGATTGAAACAATTTGATAAAAGCATGTCAATTGGTTTCTAAGATTATAAGGGAAACTCTTCCTAAATTCTTTAAATAAAAGGTCCAGAATTGGTTATTTGGATTACAATTATTTTAAGAACTCTCACCAGACAAAAACACCTTTCCTGCTACAAATAATGTTTTTATATCAATCATATCACTGATATGGATTATAAAAGAAGATTTGTAATACCAAAAAATCTCATATGGATGTTCGTTTCGCATACTTTCATGTTTCCTGTATGTTTTGGTTCCAGTGCTGCTGATGAAGAATTAATTTCTGAAATGGCCATACAGCTCATTGAAATAATTGCAGTTGGAGTAAATATATGTGTTATGGTCTCATCTTCATTTACTCCATATCCTTTCGTAAAACATTTAATACAGGAGTTTGACTTTTAATGCAATGTGGAGTTGGTAATCCCCGTGTAAGAGATGTATGCTCTCTCCATTAGATATGGTGTACTTGTACATGAGATAATATCTCATGTGTACACTTTATTCAATTACTATTACATGTATCCTAATTTATGTAAATTCTAAAACCTAAGGATTAACTCCTTTCATCGTAGTTTTGTCCTTAGCTATACTGATTATTCGGACTTCGTTTGGTTTTATGCGTTTTAAACATTTTTAGCTCACCTGGCCTAAAAGGCCATGTGAGCTTTTGCCCTCACTATGCGCCCGTCGTCCGTCCGTCTGTCTGTCAACAATTTCAAAAATCTACTTCTCTGAAACCTCTGAGCCAAATGTAACCAAACATCACTTGAATCATCACCAGGGTATGGCTTCTCAAAATTGTGTTCGATTATTTGGCTGGTCAAACAACATGGCCGTCATGGCTAAAAATAGAACATAGGGGTAAATTGCAGTTTTTGGCAAATAACTTGAAAACCGTTACAGATATCAAAAATCTGACATAGGTAAAAGTAATCAGCATAGCAAGATCTACCTGCCCTGCAATTTTGATGAAAATCCGAATACCCGTCTTGGAGTTATTGCCCTTTTTCCGTAAAATTTTCAAAATTTGTGCATTTCTTATTTTTTATTTCGAAAAGTGTAACAGATAGAGGTCAAGTGTAATTGCAAAAAGGTTCAGCATATCAAGATCAACAGACACTGAAATTTTGAAGAAAATCCAAAAACCTTTGTAGGAGTTATTGCCCTTTTTTCACGGAATTTTCAAAATTTTCATATTTTTGGTCTTTTATTTCCAAAACTAAAGAAGAAGGTTAAGTGTAAATTGATAAAATGTTTTCTATGCTGTGTGGATTTCAAAACTGGTGTTTAAAATTATTTGTTGACCGCCGTTTTCAAAATGGCTGCCAAAAAAGGCGAGAAAATTCAACATTGCTTGATTTCAATGAAATTTGGTTTCCAAAGATTGATGTAGCGACTTCAAAACCGGTGTTGAAAATTGTTAGTTGACTGCCATTTTCAAAATGGACGCCATAAAAGGTGGGAAAATTCAACATTGTCCGATTTCAATGAAACTTGGTTTCAAAATAGTTATTGATGTCACAACTTCAAAACTGATATTAAAATTTGTTCGCTTACAGTCATTTTCAGAATGGCCGCCAAAAAAAGGTGGGAAAATTCAACATTGTCCGATTTCAATAAAATTTGGTTTCCTTGTGGATCTTGATGTTGCGACTTCAAAACCGGTGTTGAAAATTGTTAGTTGACTGCCATTTTCAAAATGGACGCCATAAAAGGTGGGAAAATTCAACATTGTCTGATTTCAATGAAATTGTGTTTCCAAATAGATATTAATGTTGGGACTTCTAAATCGGAATTGAAAATTTTTTATTGAGCGCCATTTTCAAAATGGCCACAAAAGAGGTGGGAAAATTCAACATAGTCTGATTTCAATTAAATTTGGTTTCCAAACATAGTCTGATTTCAATAAAATTTGGTTTCCAAATATATATTGAAATATATATTAATATACCAAAGTATTAGGGAATGAAGTTCAACTTTATAACTTGCATGTTAGCTTGACTTTGGCAACTGAAAGCCAGGTGAGTGATACAGGCTCCTGGGAGCCTCTGGTTTGAAATTATGGATATCCTATTTTTGGGTTCTAGTGCTGCTAATGAGGGATTAATTTCCGAAAAGACCATACATCTTATTTAAATTATTGCAGTTGGAGTTAACAAATGTGTTATGGTCTCATGTTGATTTACTCCATATCCTTTCGTAAAACAGCAAAAAGTTCTAGATATTGGCAGAAAAACTGCTGCCACCAACTGTTGCATAATGCGCGAGTACCTAGCAGAAGCACCAAAGGAATACTACAGCAACAAACTACAAGAGACTAAAGCATGGAGCATGCACTTAAAAACGTGAAATTAAATAAAACAAATTATAATTTTACAGATATTAAGGTGGTTCGGGGATATAAGCAAAATCCATTAGAATTTTCTATAGTTTGCAGAATTAATTTTCAAAAATTGAACTTCCAAGAAATAAAATAAAAATTTTGGGTCTCGTAGTAGAGCGGCAGAGACCAGAAATTTTAAAATTTAAATGACCCACATACCCTATTCGATATTTGTACCTTTTTGGAAAGCTTAGGTCGTGTACATTTCAAAAATGTTTGCCGTAAAAATCAAATGTGGTAGAAAGGGGGATTAATTAGGGGTCAAAGGTCAATCAGTAAAAAATGAAAAAAATGGATAATATCATGATTTTCAGCATTTCAAGGCATAAAAATTGATACAATAGAAATTTATTTTATTACTTAGCAAAAACATGTCATCAGAATTTGTTACGTCAATTATAAGATAAATTGACGTTCATTTGATGTTATTTTAAAGAGCTATATTTTAAGCTTAAATACATTTCAAGAAATTTTTTCCTGGTTGTGGAATTCAAATGAGTTAAATTTAATCTAAACAATCGGAAACAATATTTAGTAAGCGCTAAATTTCGTAAATCAACCTGTGTTAGCACGTATAGCACGTAACCTAGTATGTTGGAAGACAGATTTATAGACAACACGCAAAGTATATGAATTAAATTTTAAAAATCTAAATATGACTCTGTTTTATTTATTTGTTGCAACTTACTCGATTACTTAATCTTTATTTTATTTCTTATTTAGAAATAGTGAATGAACCCCCCCTTTTTTTCAAAAAGCTACAAAAGGATTGACTGATTGATTTGCATAAAAAATCGACAGACATTCGCTATGTTTGTACACAAATGGTGATCGCACTCACACCATATTTCGCTTTGTAAGGAAATAAGTAAGAAAATGATTTATTTAGAGAGAGTGCATGACTCACTTTGAACTTGTCTAATTTATATTATAAATATTCAAATAAAAACATTGCTAATATTGAATATAATAATACAATAACATATGCATTATTATACTATGTACATTTTATTTCAAATAACGTACTGTTCATATTACTAACTGTTTAACGAAGTTGCTGTATTCTTCCGTAAATGGTTGTTTCCCGTGTAAGACAGCCCATAGAAGCCGTCTTACACGGGTAAACGTCCAATCCAACGTTCCGATTTCAAGTTGTCGACGTCATAATTGTTACCCTAGTAAACTCCGTAATTATTTGACGTCACAGATGAAAAATCCTCAAGGAATGGCAAGTTTTACTTTCCTTCGGTTTATTCGTTGTATTTTACGGACGAAATAGCTTCTTACACTCGGCTAAAATTAAAGATCGGGATATCTTCCACGAGTGTGAGAAATTCCGTCTTTTCCCGAGTGTTTTGAATTATTCGTCTGATGCAGATTTGCAAACCACAGTCATATGCAATCAATCATGGTTTTATCTGGTCCATACTTTTAATTTCTAATTAATATTCAATCGAAATCATGGTTGACTAGCCTTTTCGAGGTTTAGAATGACGGGTCATTTAATTTTGCAAGCGATATTCTTGAATTATAGAGCATCTCAAACATTTATTCTAAACAACCTTATAAGATGTAGCTATCTAGTTCAAGAATATTAAAAAAAACTTATACATATACAAAAAGAACAGAGTATATAATCCGACTCGAACATTTTAATAACAATGCATGGATCCGAAAAGCGTAAAACATCATACCATATCTGCTGCCTGTATGTTGTGTTGGTCTTACCTCTGATGTTGTAAACACATCCCGGAAAAGGAACCCAAAATCAAAACAAACAAAAAATCAAACATAACAAACAAAAAAAAAAAAAACCCAAAAAACATTAAAAAGTTAAAAAAAAAACCAAAACAAAAAACAAAAAAAAAACCCCAAAAAACAAATAAAAAACCGAAAAAAAACACAAAGAAATAAAACCACACAAAACAAAACAAAAACAAGAAAGCAATATCACCCCCAAAAACAAGAAAAAGAACAGAATAAAAAAAAATATTTAAAGGTAAGGAGGATAAAAACGCAAAACAACAGAAAGTAGAAAAACAATCACAAATATTTGTCAATGTCATATGTAAAAACGACCTTAGCTTCCTTATAGACTTGTATCTGTTTGACTGCGCTTAATATATACTTATTTAGACTATGGGGACTTTCCAGTTTTACGAACTACTAACAATACTAATCACACACACCTTTCTCAATACAAATCAAACACACCCTCACATTAATTGGTAAATACATCCCAAAAACACGCAGTATTTGCCTTGAATACATTGTGTATCAATAAATTTAAACATAAAGTAGCAAAACTAACAAGGGGTATGTTTAGAAACTAAGAAATCGTTAATCAACTGAACGAATTTGATCGTTTGATTTAATAATAAGATGATTGACGGACTAACTACGAAATATTTACGGATTGAATATTCTAATTTTAAACAATTTAAATGCATTTAAAACATAATTGGTTAGTGCTTTGACACAAAATTACCATCGAACTTGTTAAATAGGGCGTACAGTTTAACTTAAAACAATAACTGCATATTGTAATTGTTTATTTTGTGTTCAATTCGAGAAAAACGCTGATTTTTGGGTTGATTTTATGAGTATTTTCTAATCTTCTATAAAAATAGAACGCGAATTCAAAGAATGATCTATTACGTGAAAAATGTTTCAGCAATTATCTCTTTTTCATGTAATAATGCCATTTGTAGATAAGTTTTCGTTTATTAGGTAACAAGCCCAAAAGATTAGTTGGGGTGTTGACATTCCGTTTAGGGTCCTGCCATTCAATTGCAATTATCACATTGTTTCGACCACATTTCATTTTTACGACAGACATATTTCAAAAATATAATAATTAAGCTATTCAAAACGACTGAGAAATCGAATAGGGTATTTGGGTCATTTAAACTTTTCAAATAAGCGACTTTTGCTCAATTCGCCGCTCTACTATCGGACTTTCACTGAAAAAGGGGAATTTTAAGTTGAAATGTTCAGGAAAATTATTATTTTTTAAAAATTAGTCAAGTTACATCCATGAGAATTTTGATTAATTTTATATATTGCTAGCCCCTGCATTGAACTTTCTAAATCATAAAGAAAAATGGGGGTCATGTACTTTATTATGTAATTATCTCACGAAATAGTGATTTCTTTGTATTTTTTTTAATAAAATTACTTCCTTTGAGAAAATTTTCATTTCACAGAATTCTACAGTTTAAAAACTATTCTGAAATTTTCGTCTAAAATGAATGCTAGACTAAGAGAAATTGGCCCATTGGTTGGGTTTTAAGCGAAACATTTTAAAGATTCGCCCAAATTTTAAAATGATTGGAAAAAAGAAGGGAAACGGGGAATGTGTCAAAGAGACAACGACCCAAAGGGGAGTAATAACAAATCAAAGCCATATTTCTTTAATGGAAAATACCTATCAAAGCATGAAACATGAAAACAAAATGGCGGAATACTACAGATCCACCTTAAATATGAATAATGAAATCTAAACGTGAGGCCGATAATGGGCTATGGCAAAACTTAAACGTCAAGTAAAATCGTAGCGGACTTCATCGTATTGATATTCTTATGATAGAAGAAGTTAATTATCAAACGTATACAGCTAAAAGTGTATCTAAATAAGTTCTCAAAGTCCAAATTGTGATAATTGAAAGGTTAGAAGAACAATACATACGATGTCGTGGGCAGTTAAATTCCGCCTTACCAGTATGGCTATAAGTGTCATGAAACCATAGAGATGCAGAAATATTGTCACGCACTAATCATATTTCGTGGACTCTCTCATCTAAATCTTAATGACAACAACAAACTTTCAATACCACATGTTACCAAATATGTAATAAGAACAATAACTCTTCTAAAAAAATGAAATCGTAATGTCAACAATGCCGATATCAAAGTAAGTTCCAATAAAATGCTGTTATCATTTCAGAGAGAAATTTTTTCATTAAAAAATGTTGAACTTGTACATACATACACCAATATAATTTCACAACAACTGCAAAATCAAATTTAAATAAATACAGATTAATACATGGGCATTTCCATTTTGGCCTGGTTATCATTCCGAGACACCCATATTGGCCCGAGACGAAGTCGAGGGACACTATGGATCGAGGGATGATAATCAGGTCAATATGGAAATGCACATGTATTAAACTTTTTATTACATACTTCCGACGTTTAGAAATGCCAGGCCGATATGGACCGGAAGTCGTTTATTTTGTCTGAGATGCACGAGGAGCATGAAAAAACTTTTATTTTCCTGGGGTGTGAAAATATGTACAGTTTACTTCCGGTCATATTGATCATGCAAAAACGCTTTTATTTCTACTAAGTATGTAATAAAGGGACTTAAACCAGACAAACCAAACATTATTTAAGAAAATCTGGACGATAACTCGTTTTCAAAACTGGAAATAGAAAGACACATTTATACTTATAATTTCTATAATTTGATTTAAACATACGAGCAACCTCAACAAGACAAAAAAATTAGCAGCTTCTCATGTGATTGTTTCTTTACTTACATGACATAATTTACTATAATTTTACATTCTGAATATGGCCATTTCGACAACATATGTCTTTCCAGTGCAGATAGAAACTTGACATTTGCAATAGAAGACCAAAAACTCAAAGATGTTTAAAACTGATAGAGAAAGCATAACCGAATGTGATCTAAATGGAAAGCCAAAGGACAGCGCTTTGCATGAGACAGATACTCCTTAGTTTTCAACATAATTTATTAAAAATTAGACGTTAAAAGTTTCCAAATTAAATTGGCTTTCAGATCAGCACCATTTAATGACTGCTGGAGTTAATATTGTTATTTCATGCAATGAAATATATGATCATCTGTTGATAGAATTATACAGATTTAGTATGTCTATGAGATTGAAATCCGCGATTTTGCATGAAGTAATGAATTCACAGAAATGATAGTTTTGTCACTGAACAAAAACCGTACTCTGTTCAATTATAACGTATTCCTAGCTAGTTGCTTCTGATAACGTAATTTTTTGAATTTAAGGATGCTCGTTGTTCCTGCCAGATTTTCAGACTTCTCTGGTTTTATCCATTCAAAAGCATTACAACTTCTTGCCCACGAACCCAATATCTTAATCGATTATTTTGATGTGCATTCTGACAAAATTTCATTAAATACTGTTTATTTTGTCATATTCGGTTATGAATATAAACATTGCTTATGTTAAATCAAGAAATATTCAGGAGTTCAGTTTCCCGCTAAATTTTAAATCACTTATATCTAAAAAAAATCTGCAATCTATCATTTTTTTTCGCTTAAATTACTTCCTTTCCAGTCTTCCAACAAAAAATAACATTTATTTGAAATTCTATTTATTCTAAAAATGACAATTGAACATCACGAGATTTTCATAACAAGTAAAATGTATTTGTATTCGCCACAAAGAAGAGAAAATTTCTTCGTAAACGTTACATTTATATCTGTTTTAGGCTTTTAATTCTATTTCAGACAATATACATGTTTTGTCTGTGTATGCTATTTCTTGAATTTGAACAAATAATGTAACATTCATTCTTTCAATTTTTGTATATGAAACTACATGTACAGTATATAAATACCATGTAGTTATATTTTTATTGACACTTTCTGATAAATTCGTTATATTCTGTACCACTATGATAGAACTGACTGTACTCATTGACATTTTCCTCTATTCTGACCCAAGTAAGTAAACAGGTTCCAGGTTTGTGGTAAGCAGCAACGCATGTGAAATCTCTTCTCTGTGAACAGTCCTGCAGACATGATGATATAGTAACATCTACCGTAGTTCCTATAGTAATTGGATACCAGGTCATTATCGGAGATGGTGGATAAAAGTACATTCCAGCCCTCATCTGATAGTTCGTACTGTATATACTACATTCTGAAATACAGTTTGACTCGGAGTATGACTTTACTTTAATTATAGGCCTTATATGTACATATCTTATGGTTAGTAAAATATATTGGGCAGTAGCGTAGCATGTTTGTACAAAATTAAGTCACTGTGTGATGTTTATATCCTATCGATAGTCCAGTAAATATATAAAGCTTGTGAACACTATTAGAAGCGAATCGACGTTTACACAATGACGACGGGGATAGGTTACCACTGACTGTATACTTTTCAGTCACCAGAAATGGAATATATGTGGTCAGCGCGTGACGACTTTTGTCCATTTGTCCAATCAACATTTAGAGAATGTACTAGAAAAAGGCTATATTTCAAGGAAATGCCAGGAAATATCAATATATCAATTACGAGTGAGATAAAGTTCGCAAAAGACTATCAACAATGATTCTTTGGCCGAACAACGTAAATAAACATGTTCATTGACGAATCTGTTTTAAGCAGTCGTATTTAAATGTGTATAATATTTTGGATATGTTTCGTTACTGTGTTTACTTTTGATACAGCGGAAAATTTGTTATCAAATAGTTCATGACAATGAGGGACATATGGCAGTTTATCAACCGCGTGATCACCCAAAAAATAGTATATGGACCGAAGCGCAGCTGAGGTCCATATAGTATTTTTGGGTGACCGTAAGGTCCATAAACTGCCATTTAGCCCGAAATGGCATCAACTATTTGATATAGTAAGTGAGAACCGAATCGTCAGTCTAAAAAGAACAATCCAAGGACAATGACAACGTCGGACAAACAAAGAAACAAAGACATAACATGAAAACGGCACAGAAAAGAAAATGAAGAAACGCACATATACAAAAATGAACAACACAGACCCAAAAATACAATGGGTGAGATCAGGTGCACCGCTAGAGTAAGCATCTCCTGCTTCTTATAAGACACCCGCCGTGTTGAACATGTCAACTCCAGTAGCAAATTCAAATCAAGTAGAGGAAAACAAACTTTAGTGGCATAGAGAAAGATATGTTGTCATCTGGGAAACAGATATCTCGTTTGGTTTTATGCATTTTAAACATTTTTGAAATTATGGATTTCCTTTGTTTGGGTTCTGGTGCTGCTGGTGAGGAATTGATTTCCGAAGTGGCAGTACGGCTCGTTGGAGTTGTTGCAGTTGGAGTTAACATATGTGTTATGGTCTCATGTTCATTTACTCCATATCCTTTCGTAAAATATCCCATATTATACTTTTTTCCAGAAATGTGTACCAGTTCATTCTTTTTTCCTTCTATTATTTCTCTGAAAAAAAAAATCAAGGTTAGAATATTTTCTTAAAATGGATATAATAAATTACTTGTGATAATTCGTTCAAAATGCAACCAATAATGGTGTATATATCTCAACTGGTACGATTCGCACGCGTCTGATCTACTCTTGACGACTTTAATGAACGTAACCTTACTATCACATCCAAACTATTACAACAAGGTTACAGATTTCATAGATTGATAAACACTTTTAAGAAGTTTTATAGAAGATATAACCATTTGGTATCCAAGTATAATGCGCCTCGGAAACAGCTTATTACTAAAGGCATTTCTCACCCTAGTTTTTACGGAAATATTGTTGAAAAATGTCAAAAAATGATAAAGAATCCAGGAAAACAAGGACGTAACTTACATTCTTTACCGCGGGCACCAATCTCACAACTCATAACATTTTGTTATGAAAGAAAAATCGTGATGATAATATCCTGTTATGAGTGATGATATCGAGGTCACCGCTTCGAAATGCAAGTACCAACATTCATCATCATATTACTCGTAAACTACTTGTGTTTTTTTAAATCGGAGAATATAGTTCGATTGCTATTAAGTCAAGGATGATATACATACAAAAATCTTATTCAACGGTTACGTATTGTTTGCTGAATTACTGTTTTTGTGGGGTTGAACATGTCAAATTTTTGAAAAACTGTCCGAAATTTGTCTTTTCACATAATCAGCAATATTTATTTCATATATTTTTATACGTTTGATTGTAATATTTTCACTTTTGCCTTGATATGTTCCTTTGACACTAAAAGATAATATTTTATATGAAATTTAAGATTTTGTGAATCGTTATGAGTGATGATATCAGGTTATGAGTTGTGGGATATTTTATGAGTGATGTGACTAAAAGACAAAGTAAAATCGCCACTCCAGAAAATATCTTTTAAGCGACGAATATTATTTGATTGTGGTTTAAATATAATATTACAATAAAAAAAAATCCATTTTTTTTAAATGTTAGTGTTTTCTGACTGTATCTTTTGGCAGGTCTTAATTACAGTGCTTACATAGATACCTGGAACAATAAAAAATCATATCATATTGGATATAAAACTTGATTTGGAAAAAACGTATCGTTTTTAGCTCTCCTTGCTATAGCCAGGATGCTTTTTTTCACGTCATTGGTGTCCGTCGTAACTATTTCATTCAAAATTCTTCTCCTCTGAAACCGCTGAGCAAATATAGTTCCCCTTCAGAGTTTTTTATTTTTATTTTCATGCCTCATCTAAGATGGCCGCCAGCAAGTAACATATTTTAGCATAGAGCTACATAGGAAATATATTCAAAGATCTCCGAAATAACTGAGCCAATCTGAATCAAACTTTGTTACAATAGCCCCTGGTGGTCCCCTTCAAAGGTTGTGGTTTTTATGTTCGTATTTATCCGAGATGGCTGTCAGCTGGTAGCTCAGTTTATTATAGGCCTTATTGGAAATGCATAAAAAGATCTCCTCTGAAACTATTGAGCCATTTGGAAACATGATCACAGTCGAAAATTGTTATTTTTATGTTCTTACCTTATCCAAGATTGTCGCCAGCGAGGAAATATAATTTAACACCTGGTCTTATGGAAAATGCATTCAAAGATATTCTCTGAAACTACTTAGCCGATCGGAACCAAATTTGGTCACGAAAGTCCTTTGCTAATTCCCTTAAAAGATGTGATTTTTATGTTTGTACTTCATCCAAAATGGCCACCAACGGGAAATATAGGATCATATCTTTGAAAATGTGTTTAAAGTGCTGCTCCTCTGAAACTGCTTAAACAATTTTCTTTTGGGATAATTCCGCTTGCTTCATTTTGATGATATATCAAACTTGGTATGTAAGTTGTTAACTACATGTACAAAACTCATACAAGTTCGATAATTTATAAACGAAATAACCTTGATACGCAAGTTGTTAACTACAATCCCTGACCAAGTTTCATTTCCTTTTTTAAGAGCTAAGTGATTCTAGACTGATGCCATTGAAATTTTGACATTTTGGGGTTGGTTTCTGACCCATTTCCTTTAAGGAATTTTGCAAACAAACTATGACTAAGTTCACTCTCTGTTTGAGAGCTTTAAGCCCCTTGAAACTTTGAAAGATTTTGGAAATTTCGAGGTTTCCGACCAAAAACGTCTGAACGAAATTGCAGACAGTTTTCCAACTTGTAACAACGGCAGAAGAATACCAAAGGAAGAAAGGAGTGTTATTTACAAATCGAAGTCCAAAGACATGGCAAAACGAGAACACAGAAAACAAATGCAACGACAGTAGACACTCCAAGCACAGAAAAAAAAAAAACAACACAACATTCAAGAGCAAGCCACTCACAGTGTGAACTTCCATGATACTAAGAGTGACATCAGGTGCTCCGGAAAAGTAAGCATGTCCTGTTCTTTTAACAACACTCATCACACTGAAATCTAAGAAAAAGTTAAAATCGGTATAATCATATCCGGGAAGACGTGAATCTAGCTCAAAATGTCCGCTTTAATTTGGGACACTGACAAGTCATATCTTCCAATGATGTTTTGGTGACGGTGGTCTGTAAGTTATTTTTCACAAAACTCGGGCAAAATTATTTTTGGTTTCAGAGGTTTGAGTGGTTCTGAAGTGATGCCTGTAAAACTTCAGAATTTAGTCCTTTCCAGATTAACAAAAATACATAACGTCTTCAAAATTATTTTCAAAATTTCGTATCTCTAATCTCAGCCCAATTTTAATTTTTGATTCAGGGGAGAGAGTGGTTTTGGGGTAAAGCAGTTTGAAATTTTTGCCAAAAAAAAAAACAAAAAAAAAACAAACAAAAAAAAACAAAAAAAAACAAAAAACAAAAAACGTATTGATGGGGCTACTTTACTATTTTCTTTATTTCATTATACTCATATTGATGCATATGAAGTTTGACATTAAACTACCTTGATATTAATAAATGCATTAATACTGTACTTTCTTGGAATTATTCATGGTCAGAATAATAACTTTCGTGTAACACGATTACAGCATGTATTCATCACTTGAGAGACATTTTCTGAGGAGGTGATTATACTTTGTGCTTTAGTCACATCACTCATAAAGCATCTCACAACTCATAACCTGATATCATCACTCATAACGATTCACAAAATCTATAATTTCATAAAAAAATATTTTCTTTTTTAATGTCAAAGGAACATATCAAGTCAAAAGTGTAAATATTACAATCGGGCATATAACAATATATGAATTAAATATTGCTGATTATGAGAAAAAGACAAAATTGGGACGGTTTGTTCAGTTGACCAGTTCAACCCCACAAAAACAGTAATTCAGCAAACAATACGTTACCGTTGAATAAGATTTTTGTATGTATATCATCCTTGACTTAATAGCGATCGAACTGCATTCTTCGATTTTTAAAAACACAAGAAGTTTACGGGTAATATGATGATAAATGTTAGTACTTGCATTCGAAGCGGTGACCTCGATATCATCACTCATAACAGTAACTTCGGTATTTAGTTATTTCATAACAGGATATTATCATCACAATTTTTGTTTCATAACAAAATGTTATGAGTTGTGAGATTGGTGCCCGTGTTTACGTAATAGGAGATATTGACCGGATATTCTTCATAATTCCGTTAATTGGCCTTGGGATCCAATGACCTGAAGATTTTACAATTATACTGGCCTCCCACTGATACTGCCGATGTCTACTGAAATCCATGATGATTCTTTACCAAACCCTTCGGGAAGTTTTGAATTTGATTATTATTCCGTAGTGCGACAGTGTTTAACCAGCAGACTAGACTCCTTGAGCCAGCCGGTAGATTAGCGCCGAGCACTCCTCGACCCATCTTTCTAAATTACGTTTTGTTTATTCTTTCCTTTTCAAGATTGTGGTCTTAGACCTGTATTGGGTTTTATTTGTATGTTAATTATACTATAGGGAAACGGGATGGGTACCCATAAACCGGTTTAACATTACCTCTGGATGTTGCAAGTGCCGGTACCAAGTCCGGCCATCCCGAGTTCCTATCGTTATTTATATGTTTGTCTTTTGTCATTTTATTGTTTTTCTTGTGCAGTTCCCTGGTTGATTGTGACATGTGATTTTAGTGTTCGGCCATTGTAAGTGTTTCATGTTATCTTCCCTTCATTAATTAAAAGACTTTTGTTAAATACAATTAAACACCTTCACACTTTAATCTGAAATAGCTCATTACAAAGTAGAGAAATAAATGTGACGTCACGATATATTATACTGTTATATGAACCGGCAGTGTTAACAAAGCTAAATAGGACAAATATAATGATAAAGTATAATATATTGTGTAATCATTTTTGTACAAATTTTTAATACACAGCGTATCAGTCCCCAACACTTACCATCAAAGCACATTGCAATCGATTTTACTGAAATAGTATTTATCTTTAATTATTTGTTTCCAACCCCGTTTTATCTTATACCTTAATCATTCACACTGTCACGTTTCAAGCCTCCGGTTTTACTACGTTTTCGAAGTGTATCGATCCCGCTATATACGTAGCAAAGCGTTCGATGCGTATTTTCAATCGCTGTATACGTAGTGATACGTAGACTCATTCTTTATTGGTCCAGTTTGTATTGGTTGGTTCAATACATACGTGGCCAAAACTTGATACGTAGAGCATACCTAGTAGAGATTTCTCGATAATTCACGAACGTAACATAACTAACTTAACTTTACTTAACCATACGAAAGAAACAAAAGGACTATTCATTGATAGGTGAAGTAAGTGACAAACGAAATATAAACAAATGACGAATACGAACGAATCGGGGTTTTGTCGTGGAACAATCGGTGATAACCGGAAATAATTTATCTTCGTGGCAAACTTCATTCAATACACAGTGTTATCTATTCACGTTTGTATGGACTGACCGAGTTTGCCGAGCTGAGTTTTTTTTGTAATTCTTTATTTGTTGAATTTCAACTATTTGTACAACATTACAGCTTGATACATTGAGTTATATAATACAAAAGAAAAAAAATAAACCAAAAAGTCCCACTCAACACCTGCAATTAGCATGATTAACGTATGATGCAAACAGAATTTTTTATATAAAATAGGTAATATCCCGAGCGGAGTTCCCGACAGGGGGGTAATTTTCTAGTATAACGTACGGGGGAGTGCGGCTGGGGTTCAAAGAATATTATTGAAATCCATACCAGAATAAATACTGTCATAATGTGGTCACCCATAAAAATACTAAGGTTATGTATGGATTCTGTGTATTTTAGATGACAAAGGGGAAATACACAAATCTGGCATATTAAAATTGTTTACTGTAAAAGAGGAAATTTTCGCGAGGTGTTTATTTTCGCTAATTTCTCGATTAGGACATATTCTCGAACATTTCCCCTCGCATAAATTCGCTTTTATTGTTGTAGCAAAATACAATTGAGAAACGTGAGAAAATAACCCGTTTTACAGTATTTAGAATAAAATTAAAAAAAAGTCCCCGTATATCAATATATAGGCAGTTATCCCCGGGGTTGAGTTACAGTTAGGATTACAGTTCAATTTAAATTTCGAGTTAGAAATACATTGTATTGAACTCGAAAGCTTTTAGTTTCAAAAAAGTTGTGTAAAATTTTCTTGTTATCGGTTGAAAAGAAAGAAATATGATTTCATGTGAAACTCGCCAACTACTTGTTCATATCTGTGTGTAAAACCGCTACGCTTAAAAGACTTCCGAACATGCTTGATAAAAAAAAATAACACACAAGACCAGTCATTAGTTATTCAAAAGGAGGATGAAACCTCTAGTTTTCTCATAACTCTTACACGAAAAAGTTCTAACCAATAACGATGAGGTCAGGTCAGAATCTTGCAAATTTTGAAAGGCACACAAACATTCTACTAGATATTGTTTATTCAAATGCTTTAAACTAAACTAGAAAAACTTTGAGCAAAGCTCCCCAATATATACCCTCGCTTCCCCATTTGATTCCAGAAATTAAGAATCAAATTCCGAAATTGAAAATGCATATCTATATTATGTCATAAAGACTGTGTTAAAGTTTCATGAAAATCTAATCAGTGCTAGGTTCAGGAGGAGTAAAGTATAAGAAATTGGCACCCATTGTAGTGTAATGGCTTCGTTCACTTCTTATCAATTGGTGCTTCGGCACACCCCAAAATTCAATCAAGTCAAATTCTGAAATAGAAGGAGCACATCTGCATTCTGCCACAAAGATTATGTCCAAGATTCATGAAACCCGTTAGCGGACAAGAGATGTGTACCCTCAGGTGTAACGGACGGACCAGACACCCCAATTTTTCAAGCAGGGGTATAAAAATATGGTTCTTTAAACAACTGTCAAACTTGACAACTTAAGTATGATCCGTCTGTTTAATATTAAGTTCCTACACCAGTTCTCAACCATACCAACAATACCGATGTTCCAAATGCACTGATTTCCGGACGGGGGTATAGAGTGTATCAATAGTCCTTAGAACTTGCTGGATGACGGGTGTATCATAAGGCAACTGCTTATCAAAGGTACAATTGGGCTAAATTGCTGAATTTGTACATAACTAATATAATGATTTCTCCATTTCAAAATTCTTTCGTTGTTTTGAATTCTTTCATAGTGTTAAGGAAAGTTAAGTTCATTCGTCAGTTATCGATAATTCTCTAGTAAAACGTATTGAATCGTAGAAAGATCGTACCAATGCGTAGCAAACCGTGTTTGATACGCTGAGAAACGTACTATATAGCAGTGAATGCGTTTCACTACGTTGCTACTAGGTTTCGCTACATTTCAGTACGTTCTGTGTAGTTTAGGTCTACGCATTACTACGTTTTGTGAACGGTTTAGTAGGTATTATCACATACTCATACGTATGACTACTCTTTGCTCGTACTACTTAAGAAATAATTCATTGGCGCCGGTGGTTTGTTGGAGATTTACATATGGGTGACCATTATTTTCGTAAATATTTTACCCAGAGGGTAGCGTAGCGGAGCGAGGGGTAAAATAAACGAAAATAATGGACACCCATACGTAAATCGACTACAAACCACCGGCGAACATGAATTATTTCGATTCTAATATGACATTTCATGATCTGAGCGGACCTATAGTGTACACGGTAACGACAGCCATTACTTCAGATTTACTGACGTTTTTGTGCACAAAACGTATTGTGACGTCGTCAGTTTCAGCGTAAAGACTGGTGTGAAGTCGCTTATTATGTTATTGGAGATTTTCGGCAAACCATGGCTTGTTGTCATGGTTTCCATTGTTCCCATATTAGAATATGCTTAAAATAGGGTGCATATATTTTTCAGCCACCATATTGCGGAAATATTTCATTCAAACAGCCAATATTACGTTCTTTTGTAACAAAATAACACTTTTCAATATAGTAAAATACATTATCGTTTTTTTCTGCATTCAACACATGTAAATGTATCGTCATCACAGAGACATTTGAATATCTTATTCATAAACGCCACGTAAATCTAATGTAAAAATTCGATGCATCAGCACGTTTTGAAGAAAATAGTTTTTGATAAATTCCGATTTCCCGATAGGTGAAATATTGAGTTTCTGCAATTGCATTTGTGTGTTTTGTATGATTTCCCGCCTGCTAATGAGTCTTCTTTTAACAAAGGCTTACACTAAGAAAACAAAAAACATTTAGCCCAGTCCTTTAATTTCAGCGCTTCCGCTACATAGAAGATATACTTCCTCTTAATAATCCTAAACTTAAGGAGTATTTACATCAGATCTATCCCAATGAGCAATTAAAGAAACAACTGATACACCTACTTCAGCTTCGTACCTAGATCTTCTATTGTATTTTGACGAAGATGGGCGTTTGAAATCTAAGCTATATGACAAGCGTGATAATTTAAATTTCCCAATTTTGAACTTTCCCTTTCTTAGCAGCAATATACCTACCTCTCCAGCCTATGGAGTGGATTCGTTACTGTCGACCGTGTAGTTTGTGCAGTGATTTTTTTAACAGAGCAAAACATTGTCCCAAAAGCTGCTTAGTCAGGAATTTGTTCAACCTATGTTAATTTCATCCCTTAAGAAATTCCATGGCCGTCACAATAACATCATTGAAAGATATGACGTGTCAGTATCCCAAATGAAGGGGACATTTTCAGCTAGATTCGCGTCTTCCTGGATTTGACTACCGATTTTGACATTTTCATGGATTGACTCACCTGCAGTTTGACGGGTGCTGTTTACAGAGAGGACATGCTTACACTTCCGGAGCACCTGGTGTCACTCTCGGTTTCACTGGAGTTCACACTGTGAGTGCTTTGTTTTCAATGTCATGATTTCTATTTCTGTGCTTTTTATTTGTCTAACGTCATTGTTTTCTGTGTTCTCGTTCTGGCCATGTCTTTAAACTTCTATTTTTGTAAATTCCACTTCTTTGTTCCTTCGGTATTCTACTGCCGTTGTTTCTTCTATCATGTGAACCATTTCACGCTTTTCACATTCATAAGGATAATTTAAAGAAGTCTTTTTTGATATCGACCTTCACAAACACAAAATTAGGATTCTTTCAGTTGAATTCGTTCATGACTCGGTGTCACTCTCGATTTTATACATTGAATACTTGTTTTTCCGTTTTGTGGCTGTTTCATGTCTTTGTTTTTTAATAATAATAATAATAATAATAATAATAACTAGATTAACGTTTGCGATTTCTTGAAATCGGACAAATTAAAAATTTTATCGTATTTTTGCAGCCATTTTGGAGATTGCAGCCATTTTAAGTTCATTCCTCTCACCTTATTGAACATTTACACAAAATATGAACAAATTCTGCAAATCATTTCCTGAGATGTTGAATCCTCAATTTTTGAACGTAAAATGGAGGCCATTTTGAAAATGTTAAACACACAACATATAACTTCAGATGGTGGTCCAACTTTGAGGAAAGTTGCAGGAAGTGAGAACCGAACAGTCAATCCAAAACGAATTATCTAAGGACAATGGTAACATCGGAAACAACAAAGAAACATGGACACAACATGAGTACGGCACAGAAAAGAAAAATGAAGACACGCATACACAATGATGAACATCACGAACCCAATAAAAATCAAGGGTGAGATAAGTTGCACCGGTAGAGTAAGCATCTACTTCTTCCTATAAGACACCCACCGTGCTGCTGAACATGTCAAATCCGGTAGAAAAGTAAAATCCGGTAGAGGTTACAACAATTAAGCTTTAAAGGGAAAGATCTGTTGTCATCTTGGAAAAAGATATCCCATAGCGGTCAACATGATGGTGATGTCGACCGTAAAACTTCTGGAGGAATGACGTCAAAGTTTGGATAACATACCGTTGTTATAGTAGCCTATTAGTTAGCAACCGGGCTCTATCAAAGGAGTCACTGTATTGTGCACAGGTCCTTGAATAGCGAATGAGCCCGCAGAAGTACACTCCGTATGTCTGCGCTGAAGGGATGTTGCTACAAAGAAAAGGGAAGTGGACTATTAGAAAAGTGAAGTTATCGCGTTTGTCGTATAGCTTAGTTTGAAGTCTATCTCTGTTGTCAATTTCAAGATGAAAGTCAAGGAATGAGGCCGATGTGGAGGTGTCTGTAGTATCCTTAATTTCGAGCTGTTTTGGATAGATCAGAAGTAGAAAATCACCAAAGCGAGGGTTGTTAAGTGACAAAATATCATCTATATAATGGAAGCTCAAATTGAACGATTGGGCCAGTTTTTTATCTTTATTTTGAAACCCTTCGATAAATTTAGCTTCATACGAGTGGAGAAACAGATCGGATAGAAGAGGTGCACAGTTTGTGCCCATAGGAATTCCGATAGTCTGTTGAAAAACAAGTATTTTAAACTGGACAAATATATTATCGATCAGAAACTCTAACATTTTAATCACTTCTTCCTCTGTATATTTCTTTCTTCTATTAATTTTTCACAAAGTAGGTTTGTTCTCTACCTACAACAATGTACCTAAAACTTCGTTCACCGTTCTTAAGTGAGAAACATTTATGAATTAAATCTTCAGCCGAGATTTTGGTTGTTCATGAGGAATGGTAGTGTAAAGTGTGTAGAAGCCGAAAGTTTTAATACTGTTTCGGTGTGATAATCACCAAGAGTTGAAGATGTCAAGAGATCTTTCGAGTTATTGAAATTTTTCTATTCAGCCATTTCAAAGTAATCGCTCGGACAAAATTTATTGATAGAAAAAGAATGAGATGGAACGTAGAATAACAACATGTCACCCTGACTACGTCTTGGTGATAAATCTGGTGTGCTATTGTAAAGCTAAATATAATTTTCATTTGAATTTGTGAATGGTAATAATATCTCTCTGCTACCTCGTGATACGCAGCAGAAACGTAGTACAGTGGATTCCTGTTAATTGCATACCTTATTTGTCAGGAAAAAATATGCAATTAAAAGGAATATTCTATAAAGAGTTTTCAATCTTGCTGTAATAACATTTCAATTTACTTGAAAAGTGTCAAATAATGAGATAACCATTAAAACAAACACAGAGATTACAGTTTGTTTTTTTTTACAAAATTATTAATTGATTTGACATTTCATAATTTGATATCTCATTTTAATTAGTTTTTTTTTCAGAATAATTAGCAAAAAATATATACTTTGAATGTTAAATGTCACAAAACATGTCTTGATTTGAAAATGATACTATTCAATTAACAGGATTTTTTAACTATTCAATATGCAATTAAAAGGAACAAATAATATAGAAGCATATAGTAAATGGTTTTGTGCAGCAGCATTGTATGCAATTATGAGAAATATGCTATTAAGAGGTATGCAATTAAATGTAGTTGACTGTACTCCGTTCTCAAACGTACTAAAACCTACCATTACCGTAGCAGACCGTAGTTGAAACGTATCAAACCCTAGAAATACCTACAACGTTACTTGGCGAAACGTACTAAGATGTGGTGAAACCTGGATAATCCGTCGTAAAACCGCATAAACGTTAAGAAAGCGTACTAAACAGAGGCATAAACCTGGCAGAACGTAGGAACCATTAAAAAGATGTCAAAAATAGATGAAACGTTGCCATATGAAACACAGTAAAACGTAGTTCGCAAAACGTGACAGTGTGACTGGGGCTTAGAACTTTCGATATGTTTTAACGTTTTTTATATTCATTCATCATTTCTTTGTTATCTTTTCCTTATCTTTACATTTTAGATCATTTTTACTTTTCTACTCTGATTATTTTATGCAACAACATTATTTCTTTTAATATCGGCATACATGTATTAATGACATTTAAACATTAGCATCAAATCTTTAGATCTTTAAAACCTGGTTTATATATGAAGATTTATGAAGATCAGCGATAGATTTTCCTTATAGATGAAAAGAAAAGAAAATCATAAATGGAAAGGGATTGCTAAAGAATACATAATGACAGTTCAAATAATCACAATTAACGTACTTTGGCATGGTACGGAAGGTGTCCAACTACCATCAGTGTTACAGGTAAGTAAATCTCCGGTGTCAGGCAAAGTCTCAAAACCAACGACACATTCAAAAGATATTGTGTCACCAGGAACCAAATCTGCCGGGGCTGTGATCGTTGTTCCAATTACATTGTTAACGTCGCAGGAAGCATCTTCAATAAAATTGTCCTGTTATATATGGTTTATATAGATTATGTACAATGACTATAAAATGCAAGTTTTAGAATTTGAGTCTGATAATTCGTTATATAGTACCTATCTTTGCCGACAAAAACGTTCTTACAAGGACAATGTGCAAGATTTTTCTGCATTACAGACACTATTAGATATGTTGAAATCTTGTTTGGCAATTTTGATCTTATCGCCATCTCGACAAACTTAACATAATTTTATTAAGACAGTTTCTTCTTCTTCTTCTTCTTCTTCTTCTAGGTAAGGAACCGGATTCGAAACACGAATGGTTCTGCAAAAAAAAGACATTTGCAGGGCGACACAGCAAGTCTTCATCTCGTATTTACAGGTAAAATATCGGTATATACAATTAAAACTATGTACATGAGGTTGGTGTTTATTTCTTCCCATCGCATGCCTTTAGGGCAGCTCTGAAGCTCTCTACTGATCAGCCGAAGTCAATGATGTAGGCATTTGGTTCCATTATCTGATGGTTCTTGGAAAGAATGAATTGCCGTACATGTCGTTGTTGGTTCTCGCCTGGAAGTAGCGATTTTCTACTCGAGTTCTCCGGTCTCTGGGTTTGAGGTACTCATGCCTGTTGATGTCTATTAGGCCATGCTGGATTTTATATAACATATATAATCGGTTTGCCTTCCTTCTTTCTTCTAGGATTTCCCATTCTAATTGTTTTATCATATTTGTGACACAGCCATGTGTACGATCTGTGTAGTTGTTGTTTGCAAATCTTGCTGCTCTTTTCTGTACTTCTTCCAAATTCTTTATCTGTTTTTGTGTTGTTTGATCCCACACTGTGCAAGAGTATTCTAGTGTAGGTCTTACAATTGTTGTATAAGCCGCTGCTTTGTTTAAGGTGTTAAGTTTGTTTTCAAGAGAACGGGTTTCAAACAACGGCAGTAGAATACCGAAGGAACAAAGGAATGGAATTTACAAAAGTCCAAAGACTTAGGCAAAACGAGTATGAAAATTGGAGATCATTTACGATCAAATAAGATCCACTTTTAAATTGCGTTCAGGAACGATTAACACGAATTAAGTTTATTATTATTAAACAAGATCTCGATTTAACCTTGTTCAAACGGGAAAAATTTAACACATCTTGATCACCCTTGAACGTAATTATCATGTTTGACATTGATAAATAAAACAGGTCCTGATCATCATTGAAATCAATTATCTTGAACTTACTCTGTCTTAACAAAATTGTGTTAAGCCTGTCAAGATTGTGATAAGATAAAAATTGACAAACAAGATCATAACATAATTGCTAGTGACAGATGGTGTAAAACAAGCTACATGCAGTTTTCATAATAACAATATACTAGGCTGAGTCTACACAAATGAAAAAGAATATATTTTATATTATTTGTTACCACGGGGTTGATGCCTCTGCGTGTTGAATTCTAGTCCGAAAGGGTATTTACCAGCGCGGTAGTCCGTACTTCGGTACTGACCCGACAGCCGATTCTATTTGAAACCTTACAATATCTAACTTTGTAAATTTTACTGAAAACTAAGGAGTATCTCCCTCATGCAAAACTCTGTCAACATCTTGGGCCTCTTGTTAGCACCAAGACCAATATAAAAAAAATCTGAAAGCTTATTGCACATCTTCAGCATATATTCAACAATTCTATAACAAAATTAAAACACTAAATGCAAAAATGTAGGAGGAGTTCCACTAACTAGCTCAAATGTGTCAAAATAGACCTTTTGGGTCCTCTTGTTTGCATCAAGACCAATATCAAAAATCCAAAATCCAGACGGACGGGCAGACGGACGGACAGACGGAACCAAAACAATATCCCCACATTTTCTTCAGAAAAGTGCGGGGATAACAAATTGACAATATACTTCACTAAATGAACTTAATGCGTGACAAATGCACAATATTCTACAGATTATAATTATTTATGTGAAATTGGTCCTTGATTGAGAATAGCTTTTACAGATTAACTTAAAATCGTGTTCGAATACTTTATAAATAGGCAGATCATCTACAAGGTAGGAATCTAGATGTTGATCATTTTACTGAAAACTTAGGAGTATGTCCCACATGCAAAGCTATGTCCTTAGCTGATTTTGGCTTTACATTTAGATCTTATTGGTTACATGTATTTGTTCTCTCTCAGTTTTTGACATCTTTGAGTTTATGGTCTTCCAAACGTTTAGATTTTAGCTGCACTGGAGGTACATAAGTTGTCGAAATGCGCATATTCAGAAAAAGAATTCACAGTAACTTCGGTATTTAGTTATTTGTTACCACTGGGTCAATGCGTCTGCTGGTGGACTTCTAGTTCCCGAGGGTATTTACCAGCCCAGTAGACAGTACTTCGGTGCTGACCCGAAAGCCGATTGTATTTGAAACCTTATAATATCTAAATTTTTGTAAATTTTACTGAAAACTGTGGAGTATCTCTCTCATGCAAAGCTGTGTCCTTATAGCTAATTTTTGCTTTACGTTTAGATCTTATTGGTTACATGTATTTGTTCTCTCTCAGTTTTTAACATCTTTGAGTTTATGGTCTTCCAAACGTTTAGATTTTATCTGCACTGAAGAGACATAAATTGTCGAAATGCGCATATGCAGAAAATAAATTCGCAGTATTTAGTTATTAGTTACAATATAGGGGATCTAATTGTTGTGTCACAGAAACTAAATACAGTAACTTTGGTATTTTGTTATCCTATATGGATTTTAATTACGTAAGACTGTTGATTAATTGTTAACTCAGATGTTTCAGTCCTTTCCAGTACCCGGTTGTTGACAACAGAGTGTACGTTGAATTATTTGGGTCTAGGAAATAAAACAACATGCCATGTCATGCCATTTACTTTTCTGACAATGCAGTACACAGATATCATTAATATCACAGTATGTTACCAAATCTACTGAATCATTTCTTTTAACAAAGTGAGTAACTATTATTACGTTATATGATTTTTAATTTAGACTTAATACAAAGCTGTAAGGCTGTATAATAAATGTCCTTCATGGAGATTACATTTATTTTTAATTAATTACGAGAATACATCAATCGGCTTAGTCTTGACAGGAATCTTACAATTGGAACATGAAACTACAAAATACACGCGTCTGCAATCAAACATCAAAAGAGTTAACAGTTTTTATCTGTTACCGTTTCTGCCATGTCTTTGGACTTCGATTTTTGTAGTCATCGCTTCCCTTGTTCCTTCGGTATTCTACTGCCGTTGTTTCTAAGATGTGGTGTTACTGAATCGTCTTTTCACTGCGCATTGTTTTTTGATTTTTCATTTTGGAATTTCTCCTTTCTTCATTTTTGCTTCGATATTCGTTTGCCGACGCATCTATCAACGTAATCCGCGAACTTTTGAGAAACTTGACTTTTTTCCCCGAAGTCAGCAATAACCAAAATTGAACACTAATAACAACACGTTAACATTAAACAGCACTAAATGATATAATTGCATACAACAAAAACTTTAAAACTGAACGCACTCTTCAATCCACGAAGGATATTTCTTATTGGTACCTTGATGTTTTTCGAATGAACTTCTAATCAAAAGAGAAAGTCTATTATTTAATGTACAGATACACCGACCGAAATATTAATGTTATGTAACAAGTGAAAATTTTGACTGGCCATAATAAAATAAAAAAAAATAAAAAAAATGGAAAAAAAACAGAGTATCTCCCTATTGTTGTTTTCAGATTTATTTTTTGTCCCTTTTTGATATTTATAATTTGCATCACGTTTGGTTTTTTCAAAGCATTTTTTGTCTGCATGTGCATATTATGTATTAAATGTTGAATTGTAGCTTTATATATATGTATAATAGAAAAAAAAGGGAAACGGGGAATGTGTCAAAGAGAAAGGAACGAACCCAAAGGGGAGTATTAATAACTCAAAGCTACCATAAGATCTTCAATGAAATTTATGGAAACGCCGCACCCAACGGCAGGTCGAATTAGTCTCCATAATTGAACGAAATAAAAACAACATTTTCTTTATTCTTGAAGCCCATCGTCATGGTAACCGATCCGGCCATTACAAAAATATAGGCCTCAAACCTTTATTTACTAGGGAAAATGAAAGAAATTTCAATTCAACCTTTGTGCACTTCATTTGAAGTCTTAATGGCAAATTCCAAAAGAATTCATAAAATTGTCATACATATGAAGTCAGATATAGCTATTTTTATTTAATTATCAAGAGTTTTGATGAATATTTACCTGTTTTGAAATATTTCCATCCTGTAGACGATATTGTTTTTGTCAAATTTTTCAGAGTTGTTGAGATCATCTTACAATCGAGACTAGTGCTGTGATAAAAAATCGTTCTACAATCGTTGGTACTTAAACACTGACTTGCACATTCAAAAACAGAATCCTGTAGGCTTTCTTTAATGAAAGAACCCGTAAAAATTGTATCCCTAAAATCCACATCTTCATATAGATATATTGAGCGAATTGCATATATAGTAGCCGGAAAAAGCAACACAAAAATACAAAGATACATTTTGAACTATATGTTGCTTCAGCTATGTTTGCAAAATGTTTACCCACAGATAATGATGCGGCTTTTTTAAAACATTTTTTTTCATTGATTTGTAGCTAGTCTTTGGTAAATAGTTATTAAATTTGAAATGATCAATATCACATTAAAAGTGGATTAGCAAAAATCACGTTAAATGTAACAAATGTTTTATTATTTTTTCATACAATTTGGAAAACAAATTGCAAATAGTCAGTGATGTATGAAAACAAACATCATAAACACTATGCAGCAGTAACTTATGAAATATTTTGCGAAAGGATATGGAGTAAATGAACATGAGACCATAACACATATGTTAACTCCAACTGCAATAATTTTAATGAGCTGTATGGCCATTTCGGAAATTCATTCCTCATCAGCAGCACTAGAACCCAAACAAAGGCAATCCATCATTTCAAAAAGTGTTTAAAATGCATAAAACCAAACGAAATCCGAATAATCAGTAATATTAAATATAGTTAAGGACAAAACTACGATGGAGGGAGTTAATCCTTAGGTTTTAGAATTTACATAAATTTAGATAATAGTAATTGGACAAAGTGTACACACGAGATATTATCTCATATCTAAGAAAAAGAAAACCTGGGAAAAAACAAGGACATCCCGTAAAGTTTTAAAGTATATGAACAAATAGATTAGTGTTATTTCTCTGATTTCTGTCCTATTTTCACGTTTCCTAAACAGTTGGAGAAATACGTTTCTCCTCTCTAGAGAGAATGTTGTTCTCGGCAAGTGATTTCATGAAATTCAATTATGACGTCAAATATATTTGCCGTTTTTCGATTTTACCATTGTGACGTTAAGAAAAAAATATTGACCATGCCTGATTACGTCAACTTCAAAGAACACATTTATTTCTGATCACCAAAAAAAGGGGGGAGGTCATGTTTTGGTCCAGATCTCCTTGAAATCATTAGAGAAATATAATCCACAACCGTATCTCGTGAGAAACGACATTTCTACACTCTAGATAGTTGCATTAAGGTGCTAAATCGGCCCACTGACTTGACAAAAATAAATTTTGTAGAAGCATAATTTCTTTGATACATTTCAACACTAGAACATTTGCCGTTTTTGACCATATGTTAATTTTTTTTTAAAACATTGCTTCATTCGATTGAAATAAGCTCATTTATAATACTTCTTTTCATAACAATTAACATTGAGCCTATGGACATGGGGTATATTCGAACCGAGTTTTAACTTTGCCTTGCATTCGGAACCAAGCTAATAATTATATATGTAAAATGCCAAGCTGGTTCCGAGAGCAAGGCAAATAAAACATTTTAGAAAAAGTATTTTAAAGTAAAAATTCAGCGTATTTATCTTCCTTGTTTATCAAAGTTTTATTGATTCACATATGCAAATTGTGTCTTTTTTACACATCAAATTCTCAGTAAATTTGGATTTGATAGTATTTTAGACATTGTAAGAGCCTTTTTCTAACCTGGCGGTTTGCCAATTAAGCTAAACACGATCTAGTTTAGTAAATAGATGATATATATTTTGTTAATTTTTTCTTGTTGGTTTTTCCCGATGCACATAATATGAATTTGAAACAACATAAATTAGCCATGGATTAATATTAATTGCTTTTAAGAATCATCTGTGCATATGTAAAAAATATTCCGAAGAAATCTGATCACTTATTTTTAAAATGTATTTTTAACTTTGTTTACTAGTATTTCCTATAGTACCTTTATGTCATGTCTTCGATTTTGTTACTGCCGCTTAGCAGAATTGCTCCATAATAAGAAAAAAGTTGCCTTTTCGATATGTTACAAAAGCGCCTATAAGTTTCCTACACAGCTGACATTTGGACACTGATAATGTTTAATAAAGGAATGCCAGAGTTAAAATATAACAGATACATGTATGTTTTAAAGTTTTAAAGGCCTTTGTTTACTGCTTAGTTGTTATTTTCAAGCTTCATAGTATGTAGGGAAAGCTCTCACAATGAAAATATGATGATCTTCCATACCCAATAATATTGAATTGATTGCAGCAAAATGCTAAACTTGTTTTGCGATATGTATGTATTTGTGTTAGACAAGGGATTCAATATTTGTTTAAAGTTGATTCTTTTCTTGGAATAAAACTGAAATGAGTGGCATCCTCTTTGAAAACACAAAAAAGTAAGGGTTCTTATTATATAATTAGTTAAGTGCCTTTCTAAAGATCTTGCAGCTGGTATGTCTGCAGGAGGCATAGTACACTGGGGGATCATTATCAAGCCATGCTCAAAACTGAGAATTGAAATTTGGTGAAGGCCGTGTTTGCATAATTTGTATAATTTATAATAAAACATCTAAATATTTAGTACACATATTCTTAATTATACCAAATAAAGAGATAATCAATGTCTGAGTGTTTGTATTCTTGGCAAAAAATCGAGAAAAAAAAATCCTGAAAGTAAAACAAATACTAAACCCTATCAAGAGTCTAAGTCGAAAAAATCATTTGGGTCCACTGACGTGATATTTTATTTAAAAATTTATATTAATATATATGAAAATATGTATTAGTATATGAAAATATGTCATTCATATTAATATCAACAAAATATCAGAATGTAGGATGGTAAAGTATTCCATTTGCGACGAAAAATGAAGTTTTAGTGTAGATTTTTCTCTTCAAGAGTTATCTGTTTGTATTGTTTCCCTTAAAAAAATTGATTAATAAAAGAATTATATCATAGATAGAATAGCACCATATGCACATTATTATAATATCAAAATGATGTTCATTGTTTTGGCACCGTGCCAATCTTATTCTTTTCATACTCTATTTATTCTTTTAACAAGGTGTGATACCACCAATTCATTTCTGTAACATTTTCAAACCTCCCTGGACAATTTATCTTAAGTTTAACCTTCCCAAGTCCACAACTGTTGTGAAAGGTACATACCTGCTCTACATTATATTAAATTTTCATCATACCTTTAAATCCTTCTAAGAAATTCCCGGTGTGTCGGGGAAAACCACCTATAAATACGTACCACGACGTCACAACATTGCGCAAAAATAGTCATTGGGACTTCCCCTCCTTTAAGTGATCTAAAATTACACCTGCTCAATTGATATTGGTATTGAAATAAACCTAATATATCAATGTTTAAATGGGTGTATCATTCATCAAATTCCCTCAAATAGTTTTAAAGGTGCAATAATACAAAGTCTATCTTTAGATTCAAAAGGTCTATTTTCTCACACGTTCTAACTCTGATTGGTTGAATTGGTGGTTTGATACCTTGACATAATATTAAAACACCCCCAAGTGTAATTGCTGCACCTTATCATGTTTCTTAGTTAATTTCCAAATTGCATACAGAAAGTAACATCCTTTTCTGAATTTTCCCACCTTTACATCATTTTTCTAAAAATGTCACAGATTTAGTGTTTTCAGTGCCTTGATTAAGCACAATCACTCATAGATGTTAAACATTGACACAAAACCAAAAATACTTCTTTTATGTAATGAATCTCATCCCATGTTTAATACTTAGCCCTTAGAGTATTTTTCTATCAAAATGAAGCTTCAAATGTTCAAAGATGCCTTTAAAACTAAGAAATTATGCTACAAAATTGCACCCCCACCCCCACTTTGAGAAGGTGCTTCTCAGGTAAATTGTTGTACTTTAAGTGGTCTTTGCTTTGGTTGTGGTCATACAAATAGCATTCTAAATGCAGATATTGATGCAAAAAAGTTCAAGAAGACAGTGAAAAACCAGTTTTGTTTATTTTTTTAGCTTCTGAAGCATATTAGGTTTGTGAGTTAGCAGAAAAGCCCGATATAAATAGGTACAAAAATAGTATTAAAACTACTGTAAATCCACCAGGGTGTATGTATTTCCCTTCGGGTGATTTAATATATCATATTTAAAGAAAATAACATAATAAAATAAATGCAAATTTATGAAAACTGTGGCAAAGTCTAAATTGTTTTCCCAAAATCAGATGATAAAATTTTGACTTCCCTCTTATTTGACATGGACACTAAAATGACAATTTTACACTGTTTAGTAGAGGAACATCATGATATATTTTTATTAGTGAGGTTAATGTTCACATCAAACTGCATATATAAGCATTATTCCTGCTTAAAAAATTATTGTATACAAATCAGACAGATTTTTTTTATGAGACACCCCAGTCAGAGTTGTCGCATTTGTTTGAGACACCGTCGACATGTAATTTGTAAAAACTGAACATATATTCCAAATAGTGACAAATTGTTTTGTAAAATCAGCCTGCATTTGATGTTTTCAGACAATTTTACACAGTTAACCCTTCTAATTTTGCACAAAATAATAAAAATGGCCTAAAAGTGGCATTTCAATGTCAAAATAGCGAACTATTACATTAAAGTTGTTTTTGGACAAAATTGTGGCACCAGCTAGCTTAAACTTCAATCTTCAAGTCGAATTCATCATACATACATCAGTTTAGGCTATTAACAGCTTTTTAAGGCATGTTTCAAATTTTGTCTTATCAAGAGTCCTATAAATATCACGTGATCGCATGACTTGCACAAACGCGAATTGATGTTTTATTGGACAGTTTTATTTTACACATATTGTAGATTGCATTGGAACATATTATATCAAAATTCCAGGTGGGCCGGAAAACGGCCTTATTGCAACCCATCCTTTTCATATGAATTGCCGTGATTTTGGATATTTGATTTTAGAATTCCTCCTTTCCTCATTCTTGCTTCGGTATTCGTTTGCCGATGTATTTCAAGTAGTTTGAAAATTTAACTATTTCTAGTGTAGAAATGTCGTTTCTTACTGGATGCAGTTATAGATTCTATATGTATCCAAGTGTATCCAAACGCAAAGCCTACGAGATGTTGTGTTCTCATGGTTATTTATTTATTGCTACCTACAATCATATTTACAGTCCTGAAGCTTTACTGATCTTTTGGAAAGTTCAATAAAATATAAAAGTGGAATAATGTTTTTTATTTTGGGCGTTTTGAATTTTATTTAGTTGTTAGAAAGGATGGGTTGCGATAAGGCCGTTTTCCGGCCCAACGTGGATATGAATAAAATACGGTCAAAAGTTAAAACATGTATCTGTACTAACTAGTCAAATGATAAAATATTTAAACTGGTCATGCGCAGGTTATCTTACAACAATTTTTCACAGAGGTGTCAAAACCCTAATTTTCTATGGTCTACGTCGAAAAAGCTTTTGGCAATTAGCCAATTTGGCAAAGTTGTATTAATTTCGATAAATACTTATCATAGAATACTCAAAGCATCCAGTTTAGTGTTCAGCATTATTGTATCAGCTTTTAAAATCCGATAGTAGATCACTGATTCTGGTCAAGGGAAAAGATAAAAAAAACCATGGTAAGCATCATAATATAAATTGAAGAAATGTGCATACAACGATGTCAGACCCGTTTAGCATTACCATAAACAACGTCCTATTCATTATAATACATAATTAGATGCTAAAAATATTAGTTTAGTTCGATTTTCACTTACTTTGAAACCGATAGTGATCCAATCCGAGGACTCTTACATATTGTGGTGTTCAATTATAACTTGAGGTAGATTGGTAGTCTTCCGCCATTTTGAATTCGTTATTTATGCTGTTATGGTATTATCTGCTTTTTAAATATGCAAATTTTTTATTTGTAATGAGTCAATCAATATTATATCCATAATACAAAGTGCAAAGGACCTACATGGACTTGATTTCACATGTCTGTATCTGATAAGACGAGGTATGGTAACTTGATAATTAAAAAAAATGGAAGAGAATTTTTGAAAAAGGGAGATAATCTGATAGAAATATTTTATATAGATGTCACTATGAAAATTCATATTTTACAAATTATATGGAAAACAAAGTCGGTGACCCCCATTTTTCTTTATATGTTTTGAAAGTATGCTCAAAGGACTAACACATGAGTAAAGTAGAAAAAAAATCTATGGAATATTTTAAAGAAATCAGCAATATACCTGTTTTCCCTATATATTAATAAAAAATATTTGATTATTTTGATATCAGTTATTTTAAAAACAAGCACGGTGACCCACCTTTTTTATTTTTTTTATTTCATTGCTTATATAATAAGGAAACTTTCCTGTAAAAATTAAAAAAATCTATGGAAAAAAATTTGGAGTACCCATCTACCTTAAAAGTTGATTGTGTTTGCTTTTAGGGGGATTAAACTGTAAATTATTGGCATAGAAGGTAAACATAAATTTTAACCCTCTTGAAAGGTTGACATTTAGATATAAATAAATAATTTTCGAATGGAAAGTCGTTCAACGCATCTAAGACATCGACATAAAATTACACGATTTGGGGATAAAACAAAAAATGATTCATACTATGGCCGGGACTTCGTTCCTCCCGCTTCCCAGCTCTCCACAGAGTCCGATTTTGCTCTCAATAGTTCCCTTCGCCAATCGAAAAGACAGATTCTGTATGTCTACGACATATTGAGACTATGCTTTTTCCTAAAAAGTATTTAAGGAACTGTTCCCTGGCATAGTGTTCGCTAGGCAAGTGCAGCAGTTCACAGAGGCCAGTTTTAAACCAAAGATATGTGTTGGTTAGTAAGAGCTTGCAAAAAAAAAAAAGAATCTGAAGAAAATAATCCCATCGAAATCGAATTACAATTCGAGATTATACATATTTTGAAAAATTACAATTTTGGACCCTTTGACCCCTTATAGGTGAAAAGCAATAAGAGATGCGAATAATCTGTTGACATACTGCTAACAACTTACAAGAGGAATCTAAAGAAAAAAATCCAATTGCAGTGCAATGAAAAATAACAATTTTAGGTTATCTGCACATTTGTAATTTTGGCCACATTCGGCCCGTTATTGCTCCAAAAGGAAACAAGTTATCAAAAATCTAATATGTAAGAACTATGTCATTTTTTCATTGGGAATCTATGAAAAAAAAAAAAAACTGCGTCAAATATCGGACTAGAAATAAAAAAAAATGAAATTCGGCCCTTTTTAGCCCCATTCATCTCATGAAAGGTACATGGGACGTGAAATTCGTTAGCATACTACTAAATGGAAATTTACTCAGGAGCACACTGAAAATAACCCAATCAAAACCAGATGAATAATGAAAAATTCTACAGCCAAATATGTTCAAACGTCAAATTTTACTCTTCTTGCCGCTTTTTCAAAAACGGGAGGGATCACAATCCCAAAACATGCCCCAGCCTTCCGTTTGTGCCAAGGAACACTGTGTTAAAATTTCATAAGGATTGGTCAACTGGAGCTTAAGTTTTTGACTAAAGACAAAAGTGTCTACAGACGATAACGACGCCGACGCCCACGATGACGACAACGCCATACCTTTATACGACGTCAAACATTTTGCGGTGGTATAAAAATATCAAAAGAAACCTACTCAATACTATAATTATTCATTTGTACATAGGATTTGTAATGAAAAATATGCGTTCTACAAAGAGCGATAACTCGTTTTATCATTTTTGGCAAACTGCCAATGATATAAAATTGATAACAACTTAAGAAATAACCGCAATTTGCTTTTAAAATGACTTGGTTGCATTGATACTTTTTTTAATACGCGTAATACATAAACGAGTAATATTGGCTAATTTTGACTTTTACGGTAAGGCATTTGTTGTTGAAAATTATTGCATTTTTCATGTTTTTCAATATGACCTACACGTGGACTCAGGTTGATTCTTTGCATGAACGATACCCTATGTATAATGCATTTATGATGTAAATATGAAGCTGGGTCCAAATGCAGGTCATAGTTAAATTTGAATTGGAACGTGAGCCATTGGAAGCCTTTTTTCCATAGGTCCAACGCTATTTACCCTTGAGAGGGGTGTAAAAGAACATAGATTTTCTCAAATATTTGTCGAAGTTCAAATTATTAGATTATATTCTGAATAAAAAGATTATAATGCTTTAAAAATACAGAAAAAAAAACGCCGAGTTTCCTCGAAGAAAATAATTTTGAGATTCCCTTGGGCCGATTTAACATCTTATCGGAACCCATCCTTTGCATTTCATGGTGTTTATATTTCATGTGAATAAGTTCCGTCTTATTACCAGTTGTACATTTTAGCCGAGTTGCGACGAAGTCGAACTCGGCTAATAATTTGATGATTGGTGTCTGGCCGTCCAGGCGTCAAATTTTGAATTCAGCATGATATCTAGAGCACCACATGTCAAAAAGGTCAAAGTCACTACTTCAAAAATTGAACAAAAAACTGACTTATCCGTTTCCACACAATATCTCCAGAACCATATTATATATCGAAATGAAACTTAGACATACATAGACATGACTTATGATCAGAGGAGGAATCCTATTTATTTTAAGGTTTGCTCCACAATGGTCAAGGTCAAGGCTTCTAAAAATATAACAAAAATTAATCATTTCAATCTTTTCCTTTTTTCGTATGAAGCAAAGTTTTTACAAGGGCTGATACAACAGAAACAAAAACAGCTAGCCAAAACTTTTAATTTCAGCTTCAGATATATAGACGATGTACTTTCTCTTAATAACCCAAAATTTAAAGAATATTTACATCGTATCTACCCCAGTGAACTTGAAATTAAAGAGACAACCGATACACCCGATTCTGCTTCATACCTTGACCTTTTGTTGTACATTGACGAACATGGACGTCTGAAATCTAGATTATATGACAAACGTGATGATTTTGACTTTCCAATTGTGAACTTTCCATTTCTCTGCAGCAATATACCTGCATCCCCAGCATATGGAGTAGATATTTCACAATTAATTCGTTACTGTAGAGCGTGCAGTACATACAGTGACTTTGTGGAAGAGCAAAAGCACTGTCACAAAAACTGCTGAGTCAGGGATATGTTCAGCCTTTGTTACTTTCGTCCCTTCAGAAATTCTATGGCCGTCACCACGACATCATAGATAGATATGAAATGTCAGTGTCACAAATAAAAACTGACATTTTCAGCTAGATTCGCGTCTTCCCTGATTTGACATTACCGGTTTCGACTTTACCCTGGATTGACCCACTGACAGTGTGACGGGTGCTGTGCACAGAGCAGGACATGCTTACCCTTCCGGACTACCTGATGTCGCTCTCGGTTTTTATGGGAGTTCACACTGTCAGTGCTTTAGTTTTCAGTGTTGTCTTGTTAAATTTTAGTTTTGTCTTCGTCAGTAATGTTTGTGGTACGGATTTGTCCTCGTCCATGTTTGAATACTTAAGTGATTACAAAGGCTTTTCAAAATTTCACCTTGGTACTGTTTGAGGGTTAGAGAAGTAACACGTACCATGGCTCTCAATTGGTTTTGTCTCAGGGTTAGAAAATGACAATAATCAATCAGTAACCTAACAGATCTTTCAAAACATATGCCTCACTCACTGGCCGTGTGACGGGTGCTGTGTGCAGAGCAGGACATGCTTACCCTTCCGGGGCACCTGATGTCACTCTTGTTTATTGAGAGTTCACACTGTTAGTGCTTTAGTTTTTTGTGTTGTATATGTAACGTTCGTGTGTTTTGTGGGCATGTGGTGTCTTTGGTCTTCCGTCTTTTGGTGTTCTTGCTTTTGCCTTGTCTCTGGACTTTGATTTGTGTAATCTTGTGCTTTGTTCCTTCGGTATTCTACTACCGTTGTTCAATTAAGCGTAAAATCAGATATTTTGTGTTATGTGATAACAAAGTAAGTGAGAATCGAACCGTCAATCAAAAGAACGAAGAATCCATGGACAATGGCAAAATCAGACACACTAAGAAACAAGGACACCACTTGAATACGGGACAAAAAAAAGAAAAATGAAGACACACATACAGATGAACAACAAGGACCCAATAAAAAACCATGGGTGAGATCAGGTGTACCGGTAGAGCAAGCATCTCCTGCTTCTTATAAGACACCCGCCGTGTTGAACATGTCATTTCCGGTAGTAAAGTCGAATCCGATAGAGGAAAAACAAACTTAAGTTGTAGAGGGAAAGATCTGTTGTCATCTTGGAAACTGATATCCCATAGCGATCCACAAGATCGTGATGTCGATCGTAAAACTTCTGTAGTGATGACATTCACTTTTTTGTAACGTACCCTTGCTTAAGTAGTCTATTTGTAAGCAAGTGAGCTCTATCAAGGAAGTCACTGTAACGACCACAAGCCCTTGAGTAGCCAATGAGTTGTGATCGTAAACTCCATATGCTGGTGCTTTTGGAATGTTGCTACAAAGAAAAGGGAAGTTGACTATTGGAAAAGTAAAGTCATCGCGTTTTTCATACAGGCTAGTTTGTAATGTACCTCTGTTGTCAATTTCAAAATGAAGGTCAAGGAACAAAGCCGATGGTGAAGTATCTATTATATCCTTAATTTCAAGCTCTTTTGGATAAATAAGATGAAGAAAATCACCAACGCGAGGGTTGTTTAATGATAAAATATCATCTATATAACGGAAGCTGAAATTAAAGGACTGGGCCAGTGTTTTGTCTTTATTTTGAAGAAACCCTTCAATGAATTCAGCCTCATAAGAGTGGAGAAACAGATCGGCTAAAAGAGGTGCACAGTTTGTGCCCTTTGGAATGCCAATGGTCTGTTGAAAAACGAGTCCTCCAAACTGGACAAATATATTGTCGATCAAAAACTCTAACATTTTTATCACTTCTTCCTCTGTGTATTTTTTTCTGTGATTCTGAGTCGTATTTCACAAAGTATGCTTGTTCTCTGCCTATGGCAATGTACTTATATCTTCGTTCTCCGTTCTTACGGGAGAAACATCTATGAATTATATCTTTCAGCCGAGATTTCAGTTGTTCATGAGGAATGGTAGTATAAAGTGTGGAGAAGTCAAATGTTTTAATGCTGTTGCAATGCAATAATGATCTAGATTTCAGGATGTCAAGCTGTCAGGTTGTCAGTATGATAGAGTTTTTTAATAGTTTACAAAAATAGATTACAAAAATTTTATTTCTCATACAAAAGTAATTTTTATATTGGTGGAACATGTTTATTCATTTAGTAGTTCTAATTATGTACACCGACATACTTTCGTTGGGTGTCATAACCTTAAAAATAAGATATAATGAAAAGACAAAATAAAAAAGGGAGGTAATAAAACTAAAGGCGGTAACATATTGAACGTGAAGAAGTATCCAATATTACTAAAAGTCTTTCGCAATGTCCAGTTAAAATAAAACCTTAGATGAAAAAAATGTATATATTTGTGTATTCTGACTTTTTGTCAGTTTCATGAAACTCAAAGATTTCTCATTGATTTCAGCAATATGACATGCCTAGAACCCCTCTCCAATTTTTTTTGGAATGGTTGTCTGAAATTGGGCGTAAAGGAGATTGAATGGTGGTCTGAAATGAGTTGTAATGAATTATGGAGCTTGTAGTTGCCATCGAAACCATACTAGAAAACTGAAAATTGTAGAAAAAAGGTTTTCTGCTACATTCTTTTACGATTTTAGCAATATTCAAAAATTAGATTTTAAGGAGAACCCCCGCCCAAAGTTTTTCTGGATAAGGACTTTGAATGTTTTGACTACATGCATTTTTCAAAAATATTTATCACCTAGATTATAACCCCTGCATATTTCTCGTTGTTATAAATGAATTCATATGCCTATGTACAACTATTTTAATTTCCAATAATGTACTTATGAAAAAACAGATATTTGCAACTGGCCCTTTCGCACCTTTGGTGCATTTTCTGATCTTTATAATTTTTTGTATTTCTTGACAATTTTTCAACAGAATCTCAGAAGTTCAAATCTAATCATATATGGCGTAAACATCATTTACTTCTTATCCTTTTATTATTTATTTAAAGCAAAACCTTATGTGTAGGACACATTTGGGTTGCCTTTTGCTATATTTATTTCCCTCTTCTCATGTTGGCTTCAGATACGCATATATAATATACAGTACGGAGATACAAAATTTTCCGTTAACCCCTTATTTTCAGCAAAAGTGATCAGGTTGATTTGTGGCTGTTAGAATGAGATCAGATATTATTTCAACCTCAAAACCATTTTGGTTGTTGTTACCGTTTATCCCAATTGAAACTTCTGTATCTGATTTATCTGACTATATTTTTATCAATATACTATGAGAGTCCATAAAAAAAAAATGCAATACCAGTTTTAAACAAGAGCTGTCGCCTAATGGCAGCAAAATATATCCCCCGCTCATTGAACCCTGGATCGATATGGTAAGTGCAAATTTAAGTTGGTGTGGACACAATACAGGGGTGGACACAGTACAAGTGTGGACACAATACAAGCATTGACACAATGATATAATCTTCAAGAAAGAACTTTTCACAAGGATTCCGATGAAAATAAAAATGTGAAATTCAACTTTTTTTTAGCCTATTTGACATTTTACACAAAAATCATAAGCATTAGAGAAATTTCATCACAACACTTTTCAAGAGGATTACAATGAAAAAAAAAGTGTCTCTCCAACAGTTTGACTTTACAATATCTATGCTTGAAATTTTATCTTGGTAAAAAAAAGATAATTGGAAGAGAAATCAACGAAAGTCAAAGTCGAATTATCTCCCCTTCCTGATTTTAAACAATAATCATATTTCTTTATGCACATCTACATATAGTGTTCTTCCTTTGTGTAAAGTTTCATCAGAATGCTTCAAGTGGTTTAAGAGGAGTTGCGCTTACGAGGTAACCCATACATATGGAATCAACGAAAAGTCAAAGTCGAATTATCTCCCCTTCCGAGTTTTGGACAATATTTATATTCTTTCATGCACATTTCCATACAGTGTCCTTCCTTCGTGTAAAGTTTCATCAAAATCCTTCCCGTGGTTTAAGAGGAGTTGCGCTTACGAGGTAACCCATACATAAGGAATCAATGAAAAGTCAAAGTCGAATTATTTCCCCTTCCTGGTTTCGGACAATAATCATATTCCTTCATGCACATCTCCATATAGTGTCCTTCCTTTGTGTAAAGTTTTATCAAAATCCTTCGAATGGTTTAAGAGGAGTTGCGCTTACGAGGTAACCCATACATAGGGATAAGGGAATCAACGAAAAGTTAAAGTCGAATTATCTCCCCTTCCTGGTTTCCGACAATAATCATATTCCTTCATGCACATCTCCATATAGTGTCCTCCCTTTGTGTAAAGTTTCATCAAAATCCTTCCAGTGGTTTAAGAGGAGTTGCGCTAACGAGAAGTGTGGACAGACGGACGGACAGACAGACGGACGATCAGACAAACAGACAGACAGACAGACAGGGTGATTCCTATATACCCCCAAACTTTGTTTGAGGGGGGTATGGAAATACTGTTGTTGCCAGATACTTGTTCTCAATTAATAATAAATTATGTCGTTCCTATAGATAAGGCCCCTAAATAAATCATTTTTATTTGAAAACAAATCACTACTACATCATTTGGAAATTCCCATTTTTATCCAACCTACACAGAGCCTAAGCTGTTTAAGGACGAGATTATACAGAAAATGACATCGATCTTTCCCTTTTTTAATGGGTGCTTACATCACACAAATGCCTATATACACAAAGGTGAATTAGTTGATCTGCGGCATATTCTACAAAACCTACTAAATTGTTCAACCCCATCTTTAAAGCTGTAAAAGAGAATCATAATTATAGATGTTCCTCCAGTAAGAATGGTGAACGGAGATATAAGTTATAGGTAGAGCATTCAGTATATCGGGATTTTTTCGCGTGTGTTTTAATTTTCGCTATGCTCACAATACACAAATTTCACTGCCCATTCAAATGCATTCGAAAAACTATAAATGGCAAATTATAAGCAAGGCGAAAATTACACTTACCTGTTTTTCATGGAAATGGCGAACAAAAGCCGACGCTAAATCAATGGCCAATACATGGTATTTTGTTTGTTACTTTTTTGTGTACATTTACTCCATATCCCTTTATTGTATACTTTGTTAAATGTGGGTCAGAATCTCAGAAAATATATACTGACGAAGAAGTGATTAAAATGTTAAGTTTAGAGAACCCGTTTTAACATTATTTGATTTAATGCTGCTGATAAGAGGTTACTGATAACGCAACTTACTGTTTTTATGCACCTTTGGTATTTTTTGTATTTTTCAATAGACGATAAGCATTCCAATGAGTATTTACTGCACCTCTTTTAGCAGATTCGTTTCTCCACTCTTATGAGGCTTGATTCTTTGAAGAGCTTCTTCAATATAAAGATGAAAAAGTTAACCCAATCCTTTAATTTTAGCGTCTATAAATAGATGTTATTTTGTCACTTAACAACGTTTGATGATATTCTTCATCTTATCTACTCAAAAAGAACTCGACATCAAAGATGCTACAAACACTTTCACTTTGATCTTATTCCTTGACCTTCATCCGGAAAGTGACAACAGAGGCATACCACAACCTAGGCTGTATGAAAAACTCGATCACTTCACTTTCCAATAGATTACTCGACTTTTCTTTGTAGAAATATTCCAAACAGAGTTAGCATATAGAATTTTATCTTCATGCTCATTCAATACTTTAGGACCTATGGTCAATTAAATGACTTCCAACGTTTTGGTTGCTCATAAATAGGATACTTAAACAAGGATATTATTCCAATAACTTGAAAGCATCACTGCAAATGTTTTACGGTTTTACGGTTGACATAATGTGTGGACTGCTATGGGAAATCAGATGACAACAATCTTTTCACTTGAACATTGCATAATATTCATGAAAAGAATTCTGTCTCAAACACTATGTCCTGACGTCCATCATGTTTCTGGTGTCAATTGTTTGCTCCTTTAAACATTGTAGGGATCTTTTTATTATTTTCATCCGCTTGGCATTCAGTTTAGAGGCTAGACTTAATCATCAATTTGCCTGACACTTGACTGAGGCCACAAATTTTTGGTCCCTGTATTCACTTGAGTCGCAAATCTTGAGCCAAAAGCTTGATTTTTGGCAAACCCAAAATCTACAAAAAATCCAGTTCATGCGACTCTAATAAGAAATGATCCAATAAGATAATAATGATATATTATTTCTGAACTCTTTTTACGTCTTTCAAGTTTAAAATGTTAGAATCAATCTAAATGGAACCACTGATACTTCATTTTCAGCATCATACTTGTATAGTTATGTTAAGAACTGGAAGTCTGGAATAAAAACTTGTCGACAAGCTTGATAATTTCGACTTTCGAATAGAAAAAAGCAGTATATTTCCACATATAATAAAGCGTCTACATTTCAAGACTCTTTCGGTATATATGTCGTGTTTGTAGTTTGTACAGCAATAGAGCGACATTAATGTCTCAAAAACGTAGACATCAATGTTATCTTTAACTGGTGTTGCAATTGTCTCTACAGACGTTTTATGTCCTCGCCCTGGTTAGACACATCGTCACAATTATATTTCAATTGGTTTCCGCCTGCTGTATCTTTGCCTTCTGGGTTTTGCCTCTTGAAAACTCTGTTCGGTTATTTTATATCATGCCTACCCGTCTGGAACACCTGATGATAAAACCATTTTTGGAGGGGGTGGGGGTGGGGGGTGGCAAAATACTGGTACTCAAGTTATTTGGCATTCTTGATTTAACATCTAAATATGACGTGGCTCGCAAACAGCTTATTACAAAGGGTATTTCTCATTCTTGATTTTATGGTAATGTTGTTACAAAGTTCGAGAAACAAACTGAAAGTCCATAGAAACTGGGATATATCTTTCATTCTTTATGTAATACTAGTAGTGGATATCGACTTGACATTCTACACGAATCTGTAAAATTGATTTTGGATTCCAGTGACCTGCTGGTTTTACACATATAATGGTCCTTCACTAATACTGCCGATGTCTACTGAAATACATGACGGATCTTTACCTAACCCATCAGGAATTTTTTAGTTTGATTTTTCTTCCATTGAGCGACATTGTTTTTCCAGCAGACAAGATTCCTTGAACTAGCCGGAAGTTAAGCGGCGAGCACTCTTTTACCCATCTTTCTAAATAACGTATAGTCGTATTCTTTTCTTTTTCAAGACAGTGGTTATAGAGTAAGTAGTCAACCTGTATTGGGTATGTTTATTATACTAAAAGGGACAGGGAAAGAGGAGGTTTGGGTACCCTTAAACCAGTTTATCCCCACCACTAGATTTTGTTACTGCCAATACTAAATCCGGTTGTCCCGAGTTAACATCGTAATTTATGTTTGTCTCTTGTCTGTAATGTGTTTTTTTTCAGTCCGGTTCCCTTGTTGATTGTGGCATTGGAAATCCGTTTCTTTTTGGAGTTTTTAATATAATATGACCTAAATCCTCACATTATGTCTAATGTTTTATTATTAGAAGTACTATTTCTGATTACAAATGACAGCAGGGTCAATTTCAGTTCAATACTGCTGTTGGAATACACAATTTTGATTCAAAATGTAACCATTGTCAGGTTCTTTATTAGAATCTTGTTTCTAGGAATACTTTTATACCATTAGTTGGATTATTAATTGCTTCAAATTTCTTTGATGTCTGATGATCAGGATCTGTAGTGATTTTATACCTGTAAAATGGAGTAAATTATGAATGTTAATAGGCTTTGAATTTGTTTTCAAACTTGATATTACATTAATGTGAGCAAGAGTTCATTTATTTATTAATGGTAGCTCAAAATGAAGAACAATAAAAGCGTCGTTCCATTGCTTAAGTTTACCATGTATGTGTAGGGCTTTGTCTTAGTGCATTTACTCAATACCCGTTTATTTATCAATATGATGAGTAAGTGTAAAGATAGTTTGACACTGGCTATCCATTTTGTAATCACTAAATTTGAATATCACATTCTAGAAAAATTTGAATCACCAGCAAAAAGGGTTTGAAATTCTTGTATAGATATACCATATTTTTATTTAAATTACAAAAGCATGAAAGAGGAATAGGCAATTTCATCCGTAACCTTAAAATGAACACGAACAGTGTTTATGCCTCTTCATTTTAAAACAATGGCTTGTTTTCTTGTCAATTTAATTAGACACTTTTACACTACAAATGTATCAAAGTACATTTTTTTATTCACTACTTTCATCAGGTGTTAATGACTCAAGCGAACCACTGCATTTAAGAAAAGAAAGACCGGGAAATAAAATATGGTAATGTATATTATAAAAGCTCTCACACATTGCAATGTTTCATTCATATTTACAATATAACTGCAATACATACAACTGTTTTCATTACTAACTAAAGCCAAACAAGTAGTCTTAAATATTCAGACGAAACATGAAATCGAACTTACATCATTTTTTTGGGGCAATTTCGACAATATATATATTATCAAAGATATACTGTCAAAAATTAAGCAGCGGAGCACATTTTTTTGTTCTTTTATTCTGTATCAGCAAGAGGCCTTCAACAATAAAAAATGCAATGCTATATTTAGTAGAGGTCTGGATTTCAGAAAAACAAAAATATTTTCTTTCTCTTGTACAACATAATTTTCATAAATGACTTGTATTACCTGAGAAGAGTTTTGGCTAAAACCACTTTAATTTCGTCTAAAGCAAACTGCTGGCCAATACAATTCCGTGTCCCCGCAGAAAAAGGCACAAATACATACGGATCCTTGTCTTTGTCTGTTATTGTGGTAAAACGTTCAGGATTGAATACCTGCAATTTCACGTGTACATTTCACTCTCATATAATCTATGTCGGGATTTTCATACCAACATTGGTAATACTATATAGAGAATATTATATGTTTTTTTTTCATATCACGTCTCATAACATCCCGAGACATCTATATTAGCCCGAAGGCCAGAGGGCTAATACGGGTCGAGTGATGATATCGGATATGATATGGACAATGTCATATCATAAACAATATATATCATTTACCCTTACCTCAACATTACCCAGCTTACAAGAGGTGATTTTACCCAACCATATTTATAATGAAATGAATGATGCTGGTCGCTTTTGTAGCTTATTATTAACGTAAACGACAAATTTGCGACAAATCAGTAAATATCCTGGTAATACTAACTCATATAAAAGAGCTCATTCAAACTATAAAATGTCCCCTGTGCATAAACACCAAATAAATATATTCTCTCATACTAGCTCATCAACATATGAAATATTTTATTAATAAATTCGTTTTTTATCTACATTTCCAACAAGGAGGCCACATGACAAAGACAAAACATGAAAAGGTACAACTAAAACTAAATCAGTGTAAACCCCCACAAAGCTTGGAGATATCAAATGCTCCAGAAGGGTAAATATGATCTGCTCCAAGCGTGGTACCCGTCACATGCAATAAATATTTGCTTTACAAAACTATAAAACTAGAGTTCAGGGCATCATAGCTGACTTCTTACTATTGTTTACTTTAAGTGGCTCATGAACTCACGTCAGGGTCACTCCATACAGATGAATTGTGATGCACACATTCAATATTGATATCTGTTCGTGGCCCAACTGGAATATAGTATCCATCGACTGTATATGGCTGTTGGTGACTTCTTGCGATTAAGGGAACTGGCGAATAGTATCTCAGTACTTCTTTGATGAAGGTCGATAGAAGAGAAAACTTGTTCACATCATCACTGTATAAAAAAGAGAGGAAAAGATACTTTATGAGGTATATATGACTCTAACTTGCAAATGAAAATTGCTCTACGACAATAGATGCTCAGTGAATCTACAACATACCATCAAAGAATTCCACATCTAACATATGTATTTAGAATAAAAGTATATGTGAACATTGTGTGGCCTAAATGACAATAATATGCTAAGTACAGTAAGATGGTACAAGATGATTACAGCCGAACTTTCCAAATAAAATTACATCCTTTGAATGAGATAAAATGTGTTGTATTTGCCCTTTCTACTGCAATGCGTTTTATGTCTAAAAATAACTGTATGAAACGTACTAAAATCTGTACCCAACATTTTCGGGTACTCGGTCAAAGCCCTGGACATATTCATACTTTGAAAACGCAAAAGACTGACGAAATCCGTTAACATATTTCGGATGTACACCAAATCCAAACAACCTTCTATTTTTATTCCGCATTCTAACACAGAATGTAGCATAATTTCAGTAATGTAGGAAAAATGTCCTTTATGTCAAGAAACATAAGGTTGTAGAAGTATCCTTATTTCGTTGCATTTAGATATATTTGTGCTACTTAACGACACATGTTTACAAGCTCTTGTTACTTTCGTCAATTCAGAAATTCTATGGCCGTCACATCGACATCATAGATAGATATGAAATGTCAGTCTCACAAATGAAAACTGAAATTTTCAGCTAGATTCACGTCTTCCAGGATTTGACATTACCGGTTTCGATCCCTGGATTGACCCACTGACAGTGTGACGGGTGTTGTATACAGAGCAGGACATGCTTACCCTTCCGGAGCACCTGATGTCACTCTGTTTTATGAGAGTTCACACTATTAGTACTTAGTTTTTTGTGTTGTATATGTAGTGGTAGTGTGTTTTGTGGGCATGAAGGGTCTGTGGTCTGGTGTTCTTGATTTTGATTTGCCTATGGACTTTGATTTATGTAATCTTGTGCTTTGTTCCTTCGGTATTCTACTGCCGTTGTTCTGTTTCTGCAAAAATTAAAATCATGAATGCTTGGCAAAGAACGAGTACTCAGAGCTTCTTATGAATGATCTTAGGTAAATAACAAAGTACCGAAGTTACTGTTAATTCATTTTCTGCATATGCGCATTTCGACAACTTATGTCTCATCAGTGCAGATAAAACCAAAACATTTGGAAGTCCAATCACCAAAAACGTGACAAAGCTGATAGAGAACAAATAACAAAAAGGAAATGTTTAAATTAATAACGAACAAATATCTCTTTTAAATATAATATGCTTTAAATGAGCCGATTTAATGTATAATAAGAACATCAGTTCTCAACTAACTTTACTTCCTTATTTAAAAAGCAGAAAATCTAAGCACTTTTTAAAAGGTCAAATTTTTAACTTTGTTCCAAGGCGGCCCGGTGGAAATGTTTGTTTAAAGGTTATGACAAAAATATTTTTGCAAAGGGACTTCCATGCAATATTTCAATACAGTTTGGTTAAATTGATTTCATTTTTTTCAATCAAAATGATCAACATTTGTTCTGGCACAGGCTAAATTATCCTAAGCCGGTAGTCTCTTTTTTGAGGGGGACATAATTTATAAACTAGTGATTATGTTTCTTGAAGAATAGAAGCAACATAGGCTTTCCTTGTAAGGGACATTCCACACACATATTCCTGTACAGTTTACCTCTATTTGCAGAGGAGATGGTCAATAAGAGTTTCCATAATACGTACAATTCTAACAAGAGCTTTAAAAGATATGTTTAAAGTAAGCGAGAACCGAACTGTAAATCAAAAAAAAAAAAATAATCCCAGGACAATGGCAACATCGGAAAAACCAAGACACAGAGACAAAACAGGAGTACGACACGAAAAAGAAAAATGAAGACACACACATACAAAGATGAACAACACGGACCTAATAAAAACCAGTGACACCAGGTGCACCGGTAGAGTAAGCATCTCCTTCTTATGAGAAACCCGCCGTGTTGAACATGTCACATCCGGTAGTAAAGTCAAATCCGCGAGAGGAAACAACAATTAAGCTTTAAATGGAAAGATTCGTTTTCATCCTGAAGACAGATATCCCATAGCGGTCCACAAGATGGTCATGACGCCCGTAAAACTTCTGGAGAGATGAATTCAAGTTTTGGGTGAAATACCCTTGTTGAAGTAGCATATTTCAAACTCACTAGAAGAGCTCATTTTGGTCTTTCTTCTTCTGTACCAAAAACCATGAACAAAAATGCGATAACATTTTATTTATAAAATGAAATATTGCTAGTAACCAAGTAGATGTTGTACTTGCATCCATCCACGAAAAAGAAACTAGATATAAGTATGTAAAAATAGTATTGAATACCTTTGTATAAATGTTCTGTCTTTTAGAACGTCGACAATTTCATTATAGATATTGTCCTGGTGATTTTTATGCAGACCTAGGGCATGGAAACTCCAACCAATCGCAGATGATGTCGTATCATGACCTTAAATTATAATAAAGATCGTTTTTTGACTTTACATTGTAATAAAATTTAAGCTAGTTACAGGTATATTTGTGAATTGAGAACATATTTTTAATGAACTAGAAAACATTGTATTCGAAATAAAGGTAATTAAGGTACCTCAAGGTACACGAAGAAATCTTTAATTGGACTGGCGATGCTAATGGATAGTACTCCGTAAACCTTGTAAGGATTTTTGCTGACATTGGAATAAGACGTCAATAGGGTCTGTAAGTCTCGTCACATGACCAACGAAAATGAATGAGAAACATTATTCCCGGGGTACCATTAGTTATGTAGTACTATGATGGAATGATGGGGATTTCGATTCACAGTTGACGTATTGAATGTCTGTTTTACACAGTGACGTCATAAGTTTCCGGACAGTAAAAGTGAAAGTAGAACGAGACTTACAGACCCCATAGTACAGGTTTGTATACAGTACGCCATACATCCAAACATTTAAAATAGAAAAAAATTACTGCAATTACTTACAAACGACTATCGTGTCGACATCCGAAGGGCAAATGGTGTATATGTTGTGGTCTCTTTTCAGTTTGACGGATTTTCGCCATTTTTTTATATGGAGGACATACTGATAGAAAGAAATTTAATATATTCGTATCAAAAAGATGGACTAAGAAATATAAATATTGCATAAACTGATTTGTAAAGACGAAAATTTTTACGGGATAAAACATCCGGTCTACAGCTGAAATGACTCGACTCTTAAAGTGAAAACGAGAGAGGAAGCCAACAATTATCACTAATTAAAGACAAAATAGCCTCCTGAAGGACTGAATAAATATTATAATGAATTTTTTATTGGTTAACAAAAAATTTCGGAAATTTTACACATTCTACACAGGATGCATATGTCAACGGAGTGAGACTTTGTCTGGAGGACCCATGTTATCAAAGAAAGTAATGCTGATATAAATTAACACTTTTAGAATATTCCTTTTTCTTTCTATAACGCCGTGCCATAAACCCGATTTTTCCTTAACCTATGCGATATATTTGATACCAAAACTGTGAATTTTATTATTTCATTGTATGAACTAAAAACAACATATACCAGCAAAAAGTATTGTATCTACTTCATCACGAATCTCTTTGTCAGTAAGTCCTACTCCATCTTCATCCTTAGCCTGCAGTAACGTGTCCAAAAAATCTAAGTGCTTTTTATCACCATTACTTTTCTGCAAAAAAACTTTTATAAGTAACACAATGAACAAATATTAGACTAATTCAAAGACTCAGAAACAACATAGGTAATCCAAGAAAGATTTTGTCGTGGATTATATTTACATGTTACGAGTCGTTTTATGCGTGAAGAAATAATATGTGGTCAATAACTAAATGTGCAGCAATAAGGGACGGACCATTTAACTTGGAGGGGGGGGGGCTATGGTTTTTTTCTAAAAAAATATTTTGGATCTGATTTTATGTGAAAAAAATATTTTGGCTGCCAAAATGATGAAAAAAAAATTTCTGAATGATGCTTTCTGCCCCAAAAAATAATGTTAATTTTGAAAAAAATATTTTGTTGATACGCGTGCAAAAAATAAATAATTTGTTGGCGCGAAGCGCGAACAAATTTTCTGTCCAGAAAAAAAAACATAACCCCCTTCAGGTTAAATGGTCGGTCCCTAATACATAAAATATAACAAAATTGTGAAAATACTTATATGTTGAGAAAATGCCATTAAACAGTCACAATGCCACGAAGAATGTTAACTATATTAGCGTTAGTTGCTGTTTGTTTTTTATATTTAAGATAGCAAGCCAGGGGTACATGTTAACCCGTTGTTAATTCATCAGACTATTTCAGTTTTTCAACATGATTCCGGTTAAACCATGTGAGTGTCTTATAAAAAAATAGTTTGGTTACTGTTCTGAATTGCCACTGTGTATAATTTAGTCTGGAATTTTGCGCTTAAAAGTAATAATGCTAACAATACGTAACCACGGTTTTCCTTCTTTCAGCGATGATTCCCTCTGTGAATTCATGCAGCTTTTTACTGAGACGTTTATCTTCTCTTCCTTCACTTGTTATACTGTACACTATGTCAGGATACCATAATGGATGTCTGTTGTAGAATTATTTTTATCAGCTATATAAACCCTCAAAATTCAATGAATGGATAAATGACTAGTGTGGGTTATAGAACCAGTGTAAAGAGAATTTCTTTATTGTTTTAAATCCTAAGAAAGGACACACAATTTTGTGGATATCTTTGAAGATGGAAGGGGTGTATGCCCATTATCTGCTCGTCCGTCTCCACTGACGTCCGTGTTTCTGTCTATGAGGAGTGCCGATCTAATGTGAATGTTTGGGTCCATATGTTGTCATATTGTGAAAACGTTGCCATTACCTTAATAAATGCACCTTAATCAGTACTTCTATGTTTGCTAACATTATAATTTTTAACGGTTGAGTGACTTTTGTTGCGTTTGAAATTTAAATTTATTGCTCAACAACTACACAAAAAATAAAATAAAATGATGTCTCATCAAATTTAACACCCATATATGTACTACCAAAATCTTCAAATCATGGACAATCGACTATATTTTATAGTGATTTGTTTCATTTTCCATTAAAGTCTTTTATCCGTCAACTTAACCATAACATTACATTGATGTATCACCAAAGTAATCTTATTGATGACTACTCACAATTCATGAAATATTTGGTTACGTTGGTGTACAGTACGTTTGAGTGGTTTTTGATTATCATTTTGAGTTTAAAGCAATATGGGCTGTCATTATTATTTATTTATTTATTATTATTATTTGGGGGGGGGGGGGGGGGNGGGGTCAGCAGAATTAGCTATTGTTAGCTATAATATGCATTGATATAAAGCAGTTTCAAGTCCAATTCATCTTGTTAACATATAAAAAAGCTTGAAAATTAAAGAAAATACAACATGGATTTAATTATTTGCTGCCTAACAAATTATATGTTTCGGAGTGAATCGTATGCCTGCAACCTCAGGTCAAATGTTCCCGATACATGCGTAACAGAAGTATTTATACCGACAACATGTCATTTTTCACCTAAATCTAAAATGCTCGGGGAAAATATGGCAAAGCAATTTTTAGCTTAACAGAAATGAACTTTTTATCCATGAGAATTTGATGTATTTTTGTGAACAGATAGTTTATGATGTCATTTATTTGTTTAAAGATAGAAATGTATATGTCACCATGCATTTAACAGAGATATTCTACAAAGTGTCCGGATTAAACATTATTTACTGGAAAAGGGAGTTAATTCGCGGCAAAGTAAACGAAATATGACGTTTCACATCTGCCATTCAATTATGACGTCACAAAGGAAAAGTCGTCAAATTACTGTTCCGGCCCGAAAAATCAAACCTACCCCGTATCCGATTCTTTATTTTTCTAATGCGCGATTGAATTGCGCAGCGCAATAGTGTCTATCTACCTTAAATTTTATTTCTCCACATGGCCATTTCGACATATTATGTCTCTTCAGTGCAGATAATATTTAAACAATTGGCAGACAATAACGTTTAAGAAAGCAAAAATCAGCGAAGGAGAGAGCTTTGCATGTAGGAGATACCCCAAAGTTTTAACACAATTCACAAAAATTTAGATATTGCCAATTTCCTACAAAAATTAACTTTCGGGTCAGCACCGAAGTGCTTACTACTGGGGTGTCCAACAGCAAAGAGCTAAATTATCCAGTTTAGGTTGAGAAAAGTTATTTGTAAACCGACAACAGCATCACAAATAGCAAGGATATATAGCGTAACAAATACCTTTGCGTATAGTGATAAAGAAAAAGCAAATATATTAAACGACTTTTTCTGCTCGATATCATCACTAAACGATGATAACCGCAACCCATCCGAGCTGCCACCCAGAACGAATGTCAAATTATCCGAAATTATTATTACTGAACGAGACGTTTAAAGATATTCTTCAAACATTTAAAATCGGTAAAGCTTGCGGAGATGATTCGATAAGTCACCAAATGTTTAAAGCTACGTCTGAAACATTATGTTTAATCATCCTCTCAGAAATGAAAAATTTCCGTCTAACTGGAAATTTGCTAGAGTGATGGCTGCATTTAAAAAGGAAGATAAAAGCAATCCATCTAATTACAGACCAATATCATTGCTAAGTCACTCTACGATCTTCCAGTTATAAGAAATATATCATCATATTTGTCAAAATCATGATAATCGCATGTCCAATATTATAATATTTTGTGATATATCAAAAACTTTTGATAGAGTAAGGCATGCCGGTTTAAAGATGAAATTAAAATCATAGGAAGTATCAGGGTCCCTATTAAATTGGTCAGCCCAATCTTTAAGAAAGTAATTGTTTGTTTTGTTTTTTTGTCAAAGTTTTCTCTTAGCCGTGCGGCCTATTCACATCAAGGATATTGGATCAGTAGGCCGAGACAGGTCAGTCATTACTTTTTATTTTGACCTTTTTGTGCAATAAAGGATGAAAATATGTTCCTATTGCTATACATGTACATGTAATATGGTTAATTGTTGAGACTAAATCATGTACTAGATGTAGAGGACATTTTCACGGTATGCATGTGTGTCATATCTGCTTTTATTAGCATTTTGGATGAAGGTCTCCAAAAAAGAAAATATAAAAGTCGATGAACGAAAAGTAAGAATTTGGGTTGCATTCGCGACCCTCATCCACGGGTTTCTACTACTAAATACATAAAATGTAAGGACAAGTGAGAACTATGTTACTCCTAGATGTAGGTTAGGAATTTTCGACAATCTTTTGTCTCGTCGTCTGTTAGACTTTGGAATAAATAAGATTCATCTGTGCGTAATCCCCCTACATTATCAATTTTCAAAAAACGAAGCTCCAGAGTACTATGGTGAAGGTCCTAGGAATATCTTACATACAAGACAAAATGTATAAATATTGGGTATCAGTGTAGCTCACTAAATGCAGATCTAAAAAGAATAAATGTTATAAGTAATCAAAGCTGATGATCTCCATATGAAGATGCTTTCAATTTTTTCATCGAATTTCCATTGTACATAAACCAGAGAACAATCTTGCTCAGTGGTATTGATATTAATGATTTTCAAATCGAAATTTTACTTTTCGGAAATGATGACTACGATGACCAGACAAACTGCGCTATATTTCAAAAGGTTCGATCATATATCAATCAAACTAAACGATTTTAGGTGCAAGTCAGTTGTAGATCTCGGCAAAATTCTTTTTTTTTTGTCTTTTTCTCATCTTGCTTTTCTATTTTTTTCAAAAGATTGTTAAGAAAAATATAATTTATTATATTAATTACTATTTGCCTTGCTGTCGTTAGATTATATTTATATTGTAAGGATAAGACTTGCATTAAGTTGGTGTAACTTGTGTCCAATCATTTTGTTTATTTGCAATAAAATATTATCAATATATAATAAATATATATATATATATATATATATATATATCAAGTATCTTAACACACTCAATTTTTTGGTTGGTTGTACATTTGTTTACATCAACTATAAATAGTATCTGGGTCAGGTCAGTTGTCATAAGCATTCATTAATAAGCGTCCATGATTGTTCAAAATTTCATGCAAAATCAGTTTAATTATCGAAATTATGACATACTTTTCGCGTTTTCCTGCATTATACGGTATGTGATATAAATTTATAGATATATGGAAACAACATGCCTTTTTAGAGCTTCCAAAAAAATGAAGAAAATAGTACATATTGCTTTAAGGTTGTTTTCTGAACAACAACAACTATAAATAAAGATGTATTATTTCATTAAAAACATGCCTTAAATACTGCATAAATTCATAGATAGTACCTTTGGCTGTTATTTTACGCATACTGATTCCATATAAAGATGTAGTAATAATAATTATTACAAGCATCTTACATAGAACTACCAATTCTACCACAACTCAGTTACACAGCAACTACCGAATCCCACCAAAACTCAGTTATCCAAAAACTACCGAATCCCACCACAAGTCAGTTACCCAGCAACTACCGAATCCCATCATAACAAAGTGACTTAGGAACTTCCTTTACCATAAAAACTCAATTACCTAGGAGATACATAATTCAATTACAACGAAGTGACCCCGGAACTAATCTAAAGCTGTGTTTAAGCAGGTTATCTATTGCGATTACTGTTTTCGCATAAAAAAAGCAAAGAATTATGGGGAAAATGCAGATAAGACTTTACGATTACATGGCAGAATAATGCAATTGAACAATGGTTTTATTGTTGATCTTAATCCTGAGGTCATATCCCAAAGGACGCGCAAGACAGCTCCTAACACCTGTTTCTGTGGAATTCATTGCTAATATCTAAAAACGCTACATCCATATTCCTTTTCACTCACGGATGCGTGGTCGACAACACAAATAAATTAAATTGGTTGTGCTACTAAAATTTCTAGAAACATTTTCAAGTCTTTCACTACAATCGTACAACATAACATTAAAATTAATTTGAAAATAAAAAGAATGTGGCTTGATTTTGCTTTGGTTTGGCGCGCGAAATTCACAAATAATGCGGAATATCCCGCATTTCGCATGAACTAGGAATACACAGTGTTAGCGAAATACCTTGTTTTTTACACGAAAACAGCAGTTTCCGATCAAAGGCGAATGAAAACTAGGAATTCGTACGAAAACTTCGTACGACTAGAATCAGAAATGTAAATTTAAAGTTAGAAAGATATCCAATGAAAAACAAGAAACGATGAACGATGATAGGTATTTAAAATACGTCCTATCAAAAACGAAATCGCTATCCAGAATTAAATTAAACCAATCAAAATTGTTCACTAGTATCATGTTTCTCCTTTTTTTATTCTATTTTATTTTATCATATCCAATTGAAGGAGTTAAGTATATTGCCATGTACAAATTTTGTGAATTATAGCAGAAACACGGTATTATCAGCAAGATGTTAAGTCTGCTGTTTCAACTCAATCTTTAAAAATGACGGAAACGTGAAAGTTTTTGAAAATTTTACTTCATCAAATGCTAACGAATGAGTATAATATGTTGCAATATTCAAATTTCTTGAATTAAAGCGTAAGTAAACTTTGAAAGGCAACATTCAGAGTTTGTGGTTCAAACTCAATGTTTGAAAATGGCCAAAACAATAAAGTTTGTTGTTATCATTATATCCTTTTAAAGACAAGTTTTATGTTGCAATATACAAATTCTACGATGGCCGATAGCGGCCTACAGTTTACTTTTTCAAAAAAGTAAAAAGTGTCCAAACATTTACATGGCAAATTTGCATTTTTAGTTTTAAATGTAAAACTGTACATATAGACACCTATGAGCAAATTTACATTTCACAACAAATGTAAAACTGCCACGCTGTTAAAGCAATGGACAGATTTTGTTTTTGCAAAAAGTAAAAATGCCAGGATTCTAAAAACATGGCATTTTTTTCTTTCCGTGGGAATAATTGGGTTAATGGCCGGCACACTCACCTTGAAGGTCAGAAGTCTGGAAAATATACCAAGAGCGAACGTCTTCGTCAGAATATGTCATTTAAAAAAACAGAAACTCGCTGTTTTGATAAAGAGTGCTAAAAGAGTACCATACTAATAAAGCGTACACTAACCTCTCATTTTGACATTCAACTGAATTGTAACTATTAGGATGGCCTAAACCTTAAAGAATTTTAATAGATTGAATTAATAATGTTAAAAGCTGATTAGTTAAAAGAGTATTGCTGTTGGTTTTTCTTTTTGAAATATTTTTTTGTATATAATGAAAGTATCTCAGAGAAAGATTTATTCAAAAACATCAAAGATACATGGAGTTATGCAGATGTTATAGTCATCAGGTCAGATATATCTAAGCGATAAGACCGAATATATTAGCTGTTAATTTTCAAGTAATAAAATCGATAATCAAATGGCTTTTGGATCTCTTATTTAGTGTTTGATTTTATCAATTGGAATTATTGAATAATATTGATTTATTATAGTAAACTCTCGTTTGTTTTTGTATTCATGAATAAATATATCGTTTATATTTATACATATTATTTGATTTATCACCATATTTTGGATTTTACCCGATCCATCATTAGCCTTTCGGGATTGAGAAAGTGCTTATCAGTTAGGACAGGATAGGACGGCATGTGCTAAAATGCTGAGTGGAGTGGAGTGTGGAGTGGAGTCTCGAATGAGGGGGNGGGGGGGGGGGGGGGTGTGACACGCTTTTGGGAAATGGGAAAAAAGGGGTCAAAAATTAAGGGAAATTGGAAAAAAGATGAAAAAAATTAGAGAAGTGGGAAATCACAAAAATGTGGGAAATGGGAAATTTAACTACCTTAAAAAAATAATAATGATTAAAAAATCAAAAGTGGTGACTTATTAAAGGTCTTTTATCACAAGATCAACTTCTTGGTTGTTCCTATGAGTTTTATAATTTGTGTTGTAAATGTTCTAGTTTCTGTTAAGCTTTTCCAGACATCGAGATTTAACAGAAGGAAATGAAATTATTCTCACAGAAAGAACTATGAAGAAATGCATAGAGACTCACTTGACAAACACAGCAATGATGACAATCAAGGACAATGAACATGAGTCTATTTTCCCCATGTTAAACCTTTCCGAATCAACGGTGGAAGACTTCCTTCAAATTAAAGAGTCTATTTTACTTGATCACATTTTATTCACTATCATTGACTTGTGTGAGCAGTGACATTAAACTAAATAGTCATGTAAATGTGTCTCATCTTCACCGTATCCCCTTGGGTATCTTGAATTGAAATTTTTTCAGCTATTTGTTGCTTTTAAGGTCCTCGCCATATCCTAGATGGCCGCCAGTGGGGAACATAATTTTAACATTGGACCCTATGCGAAAACACATTTAAAGATCTTCTTCTCTAAAATTGCTGAGCCAATGGGAACCAAACTTGGCCATAAAAGTCCTTGGGTGGTTCCCTAAAAAAAGATGTTCTTAACGTTCGCGTTATATCCAGAATGGCCGCAATCGTGGAACGTACTAGTAGTTTAAACATTGGACCATATGGGAAAACACATTCCAAGATCTCCTCCTCTGAAACTGCTGAGCATATTATAACCAAACTTGGCCACAATAGTCTTAAGGTCGTCCCATGTAAAAAAAAGGTGTTTTACATGTATGTCCGCGCTATACCCATGGAATAAAAGTACCCACAACCCAACAGACAGATGTCCGACTTCGATCACGGGGTTTTCTCCGCCTAAAATCTTAGCAGCCGCCCTAATGAAGAAGCCAGTCTATCTTGGAGTCTGCTTCTTGGGTTCGAAGTTCATAATGTACGACTTCTACTGCAGATTCACAAGGAAACAATACCCAGCTTGGTGAAACAGTGAAAGATTTATAGCTATAATTTCTCCTCCTGTTATAATTATCAAAAACTGTCCAAAAGTATAATTCCTCATTTTTATTTTGAAATGATTTAAGAGAACAATTGGAAGTAATTTCTGAGGTCGTTTAAGTAAAGTGGAGTTAAAAATCTTATAACCGATTTAGTGTCAGAAGACTTTTGTATTGGTCAAAATGAACATAAAGACATTCCTTAAGTACATACACCAGTTAACGAAGCATGTCTGTTATAAATTGATCTTTTTGGAAAATTGAAGGTAACTGTATTTTCAGCTCCACACTCCATTCGAGACTCCACTCCACACTCCACTCCACTCCACTCAGCATTTTAGCACATGCCGTCCTGTCCTGTCCTAACTGATTAGCACTTTCTCAGTCCCGAAAGGCTTATGATGGATCGGGTGAAATCCGAAATATGGTGATAAATCGAATAATATGTATAAATATAAACGATATATTTATTCATGAATACAAAAACAAACGAGGAATAGAGTTTACTATAATAAATCAATATTATTCAATAACTCCAATTGATAAAATCAAACACTACATAAAAGATCCAAAAGCCATTTGAACATCGATTTTATCACTTGTAAATTAACAGCTAATATATTCGGTCTTATTGCTTAGATAGATCTGACCTGATGACTATAACATCTGCATAACTCCATAAATCTTTGATGTTTTCTCTTGATATATTTTCCAGACTGCTGACCTTCAAGGTAAGTGTGCCGGTCATTAACCCAATTATTCCCACGGAAAGAAAAAAAAATGCCATGTTTTTAGAATCCTGGCATTTTTACTTTTTGCAAAAACAAAATCTGTCCATTGCTTTAACAGCGTGGCAGTTTTACATTTGTTGTGAAATGTAAATTTGCTCATAGGTGTCTATATGTACAGTTTTACATTTAAAACAAAAAAAAGCAAATTTGCCATGTAAATGTTTGGACACTTTTTACTTTTTTGAAAAAGTAAACTGTCGGCCGCTATCGGCCATCGTAAAATTCCATGAATTTAAGCATTTCAGTTAGGTTTGAATATTAAAAGTTTTAGACTGCGGTTAAACTCAAATCTTTAAAAAAAATGACCAAAGCAATGCAGACTTCTGTCCGGCTGTCTCGAGTTCCTGTTTACGTTTGTCATTTGTATTTTTATTTTTTTTTCTTGTGCAGTTCCTTGTTACTTTGTTGCATGTGACTATGTGTTTGGGCCATTGCAGGTGTTTACTGTTTTCTTTCTTGTTCTATTTTTCTGGCAATGTTACTTCATGACACCCTCACCAAAGATTTTTAAATATGTTGCCATATACAAAAGTGTAAATAAGGTTTGAATAACAAGAGTTTTAGTTTGTCGTCTAAAACAATCTTTGAAAATGACAAAATGACGAATTTCACGAATTGTTAGCATAACTTTATTCTGAAAATTTAAAATATTAAGTCTACGGTTTAGAAATGATCAATACAATTGAGTTTTCATTTATTTGATCATATCTTTTTGAAAGAGTTGTATGTGCTGCTATATACAAATTCATGAACTGGAGCAATACAATTGTCAAAAAGTCAATAAGTTAGAAATAATTTTCAATTTGAAAACGTTCGCACAAATTCTTTTGATTTAAATGATAGATTTTAACCAGCCAGTTTATTGTGCCCATATCTCAGAATTTTACAATGCCAAGTTTTCTTGCGATTTACTCAATGAACGCCCTGTGATTGTTTATATGTAGTGATTGTCTTCTGTTGGTCTTTTTGTCGGTCAACGGATGACAGCGATTGTAAGAACACTTTGCCAGTTAATTTTATGTTTGTTGACGATTTCGCATCCATGATATGAACAAGATGTGTTTGTGAAACACTACATATACCCCCAGATTCCCAATTTTACCCCTTTTGGACCCCTATGACCTTGACCTTTGACCTTTGACCTAATTTTTTTGCATATTTATGTTCCTCTTGACTAGACCTATACACTTGCCAGGTATCAAAAGTCTACCTTACATAGTTCAAAAGTTATAGCCAAGGTTAAAGTTTCGGACAAACAGACAGACAGACAGACAGACAGACAGGACAAAAACAATATGCCCCCCGATCCTCGATCTGGGGGCATAAAAAAGACGGGTGTAGCGTTGCTCGATATCTCGCAATGAATTCCGCTCAATCAGATGGTAGGGGTCGTTTTGTACTTACTGTAAGGTATGAGCAAAGCTAATTATTGAAGGCCTCATGGTGACTTCAATGTGAAGAACAACAATAAAAGCGTTGTTCCATTGTTTGGTTTTGCCATGCTTTTTGTAGGGACATTGTCTCATGTGCATTTACTCCATATCCTTTCATTCAACATTGTCTCACGTGCATTTATTCGATATCCCATCATTAATTATTTATTAGTTACATTACATACACATTGTTTATCAATATAACGAAATCGTATTTGAACTTTGAAATAATTTGATTTAAGGTGGTACGGGGGTTCAAAAAACTGTCAGATAGAATTTCCAGATATTCATGAATTTTACCTTTTTGTTAGAGCATACAAAAAATAAAATAAAAATTGGGGGTCACCGGCCATATAAGAATGAAATCTGTCATGTAAAATCAGCTGTTTTGGTTGAAATGATAGGGAAAATTAGCGAATTTTGACAAAATTTTGATTTATTTTAGTTACGTCAGATAGAATTTTTTAAAATTTGGTAAATATTTAGCTAATATACTTGCCTTCGATTTGTATGAAAAAAAATTGGGGGTCACCGAACTTATTTTTGAATAAATGGCGAAAAAGTGATTTTTTGCTATTATTTCTATACAAATTATCTCCCCTTAAAAGAACAGGGGTTTGCTAAGAAGGTAGAATATTCTGCATGGTTACCCAATAAAAGTGACATATTTTATCAAATTTAACTCTTATAAGACATCGAAAATCATTTTGCGACCATTCGCAGAGTGAATTCCATTTTTTGTCAGATGCACAAGAATGATGCGCAATTTTAAACTCCCGTACTACCTTAAACAGAAAACTTATTGCTGATGTGTCCATCATGTGTGTTATACCTTTCACTGACCTTTTTTTCGTATCGGTTCGTAGCTTTATAATAGGAAAGTAATGTAAACAGTGAAAATTCTATCTTGTTTACAAAGTCTTACATTTTTTCCCTTTTGTATTACAATATAAAAGTCAAGTTTTCAAAATACATTCACTGGTTATACATATAGTGGTCTTTTAAGAGCTAGTGTTCAAGGTATGTTATAAATAAGCACTGTTCAACCGTGTCACAGGATTTTAGTAATAAATTATCACTTCAATCCAGATTGTTGTTTTCATTAAGAATAATTGCCATTTAATTTGTTAACTTACAGCATTCTATTGAACATTAAATAAGACATTCTTTGTACTGCTTCGTTGTACCAGTGATTTTCTTCTCTGCAAAATGATTGTAAGATGTATTATATAGGTACTCCAACGAAGAATTTTGTAAGCAAAATTTAATGATTTATCAATTTTCATTGCACCAATACATAATGATGACATGGTGCATGAAGACGCACGTTAAGTGTAGTATTTAAATGACAACTCATACTTTTTAACTACAAAGTTTCAATTAGATCCATGAATGCACGTAGGTGCACGGCAATTTTAACTTTTACTTGTATTTACAGTTTTCTTGAATTTTCTTCTTGCTAGTTAATCTCAATAAGTGGCCAAAGTGTCGTAACCCAAAATAGCTCTCAATATACTGGTAAATGCGAAAAAAAATTACTGGAAGTGGAAAAATTGTAATTTTTTAATTATGCTAATTTATCCTTAATCTAAATTTTTGTGGATTAAAGTTTAATTTCTTATTGAAGCAGATAACTATCTTTTTGCACTGATATATTCACTGAATGTGAACAATGAATCAATGAATTCTTTCGTTGGAGTACCTATTATAAAAATTATCCTAATGATTTGACTTCTACATTAGCTTTTTCAGGCGTGGCTAAGCTATAGCGTTAGTATGATACCTTTGCACCGAGTTATTATAAAAAAAATAATAACCTGCCTGTAGTAAATTCCTGAAAATTTTATTGGTTAGAAAACACATTTTACAAAATCGAAAAGTTACATCTGGGTGCAAAGTCGCTAGTCAATGCGCAACGTTTTGGGAGAAACGACAGCTTCTTGATCAATCAATATAACGTTAACTTGTAGGCCAAAATTCTCTTGAAGTAAGATGTATGTATGTTGTATGTAATTTCACATATTTTCACGGAATATAACAGGAAAAGTTGCAATAGAAGGTATGATTTTCAACTAATTAAGCGCATTCGTATACGTCTTCAAATTATTAAACAAGCGGGGAGGACACACTTTGATACTTTGATAATAGAAAAATGAACAATAGTGAAAGAGAAATAAGGTTGAAAATGCTTGATTCATGCTTATATATATATACTAGTATATGATAATATAGGGTCTTCATTTTTTTTTCTGTGCCTTGTTCATGTTATTCGTTTGTTTCTTTGTTTTTCCGATGTTGTCATTGTCCTTGGATTGTTTGTTTTAATATGACGGTTCAGTTCTCACTTACTTTAATCACTGGACAACCAACATTTTTACAAAATAAACTAAGAATAAAGTTTAAATCTAATCTACGAATATCAATAACAATAGACGTCTTATTGTCGCAGCATACAACTTTTTGCTGTTATTATATCAAATCGCAAAAACTTTTATTTTGTTTTCATATTTAGGAAATGGATATAACGGTACAAATTATAGCCCCTGCACATATTGTCGCCGGCGAAATGTGCTGGACACTAACGGCACACATTGCCGGCAACAATATGTGGCGATTAAGTCCGTACATCATTATGAAGTTTTAGATAAACTACAATCCATTCAAAGACCAGTCTCATCCATTGACAGTTATGATTTTCCCACACTTTATACAACTCTTCCACATAATTTAATTAAATAATCTTAATACATGGCCTTTTATTTTCCGTTTATTTGTTCTAACAAATAGATAGGATTCTTTTGTAATATAACCTAAAATAATAATTGTTCCTGGACATATGATGATATGATTAATGCACGCATTCTTTTGATGGACAACATTTTTTTGTTCGTTTTGGCAACACTATTTATCAACAGGTCATAGGTATTCCCACGAGTACAAATTGTACACCTTTCAATGCAGATCTATTTCTGTTCTGTTACGAACGAGATTCATGGAAAAAACTCAAAACGGGACCAAACAGTGATAAACTTATTTATACATTGTGTGTATTAAATGATTACAGCAGTAATATTGACACCGATCTTATTATTGACAAACTCTAGTTTTTAGATTATGTAGACATCATTTACCCACAAGATCTTAAGGATCAATTAATGTGTATGCCAGCAATCCTTGAACATAAGGATTGTTGGATTTTTTTTCAAAATCAGGTAGATGTCAGTGACTGAAGATATACCAAATGATTTGATGATTATTTTCTTATCTTTTAAAAAAAGTGATTTTGTGAGATAAAATAAATGGTTTTTAAGATATACTGATATATTTTTGGGTTATATTTATTATTGACACGGCTGCAATTGTAAGGAATTATGACAACTTGGGTCTTCTTTAAGAAATTTATTAACTGACATTTTATAAGATAATTTTAATTCATGTTGCTAATTAGGCCTTTAAATTTAAAATATTTATTCTTCAGTTCTATATATATGATCGCATAAATAAAAACAGACACATATACAGTTGGGTGCAGTCCTAACCTCTGACCCAAGTTAACTCCAAGTTAACTTAGAAACAATTCTAAGCTAACTTGAAGTTAACTAAGAGCAGACGTAGAACAGTTCTAGAAATGGTCATAAAAACGGTCATTTTCTAAGTTAACTAAGAACAGTTCTAAAAGCGGTCATAAAATAGAGCAGTTCTTAAAGTGGTCATAAGACAGGCAGTTCTAAAAGTGGTCATAAAAACGGTCATTTTCTAAGTTAACTTAGAACAGTTCTAAAAACAGTAATACGGAAGACCATGACTGTGTCAGACAATTTTTTTCTAGTATTTTGAACGACATATCTTTTATTCTTTCAAACTAATTATTACGATGTTATGGTGTACAATAAAGTTTATTATATTTTTAAATTAAGTTTTAGAACAAAATGTCTGATTTTGTTTAACTACTTTTCGATGTTTAAGATAAATTCAAATCGCCTTCAATTGTTCATTTAAGCAAACATTTTTATTTAATATACAGATGGGTGCAGACGCAACGTTTCAAAAAGTGCACTTAAAGTGAACTTGAAGTTCACTTTTCAAGTGCACTTCGCGTTCTCTTAGCTGTCGCGAAGTTCACTTTTTTGGAATAGGTAGCTATTCCATGACAGGTATTTTCGCGTTCACTAGTGAACTTCAAGTGCATTTGAAAGCTGTCGCGATGATCACTATTTAAAACGAGGTTATCTTATATATATATAGTTAGATCGCATTTTAAGAGATAGCTGAGGTTATTAAAATTTATGTCCACGTAGCGTTCTCTATGAAAAAATACCAATGCAGTTATATGTAAAATATAAAACATGACAGTTAATATTTTCCCGCTACAAATTTGAAAACGGCAGTCGTGTAGAATTATAAGAACGTGTATTCCAGTCTCAGGCCCGTCTTTCAACGATTATATTGCCTCCATCCCGTTTCCCTCTCGCTTGAAAAGGCAAGCCGCACTTCCCGCGTATTAACCCAATCTTTATAAATGACAAAAAGTCAGATTTTCATTATGTGATTTGTACTAAATCTTTACAAATGACCAAAATAACTCATTTTTTTAAAATATTTTATTTTATTATATCCTTTTAAAGTAGTTAGTTTTATATGTTGTGATCTGGGACTAATATATTATGTTACATTAGTCCCAGTTGTGCTTTTTGTAAATCTTTGCATGAATATGTTTGGAAAGTCAGGTTTATACTAAATCTTTAAAAAATGACCAAAATAATTCACTTTTTTAAATATTTTACTTTATCATACCATTTCGAAGAAGTTTTACATGTCACGATATAACTTTTTGTGAATTTTTACATAAATATGTTTGAAAAGTCAGGTTTTTATTATGCGGTTTATACTAAATCTTTACAAATGAATAAAATAATTCATTTTCAAAAATATTTTACTTTATCACACCCTTTCAAAGAAGTTATATAAGGTAATATTTAAAGAAGTTTTATATAAGGTAATTTTAGGAAAAATACATATAAATGTTGTGTCGCGACAATTGAAATAAGCACCAACATATAATATCTCCCACTTTTGGATTCAGTTTTGACAAAAGATGCATAAATTTGGTATTGCGAGAAAGGAAAACAGCTAAAATGCAAAATATTTCAGTCTTGTAAGGTAATTTTGAAAAAATACATATAAATGTTGTGTCGCGACAATTGAAATAAGCACCGACATATAATATCTCCCACTTTTGAGGTCATTTTTAACAAAAGATGTATAAATTTGGTATTGCAAGAAAGGAAAAAAGCTAAAATGCAAAATATTTCAACCTTCTAAGGTAATATTGGAGAAAATACATATAAATGTTGTGTCGCGACAATTGAAATAAGCACCATCATATAATCCAGTGTATCTCTCACTTTTGGATTCATTTTTGACATAAAATGCAACAATTTGGTATCGCGAGAAAGGCAAAAAGCTAAAATGCAAAATATTTCAGTCTTACACGGTAATTTGGTGAAAAATACATCAAAATGTTGTGTCGAGACAATTGAAATAAGCACCAACACATAATATCTCCCACTTCTGCATTTATTTTTGACAAAAGATGCATAAATTTGGTATCGCGAGAAAGGAAAATAGCTAAAATGCTAAATATTTCAATCGTGTATGGTAATTTTGGAAAAAATACATATAAATGTTGTGTCGCGACAAATTGAAATAAGCACCGACATATAATATCTCCCACTTCTGAGGTCATTTTTGACAAAAGATGTATAAATTTGGTATCGCGAGAAAAGAAAAAAGCTAAGATGCAAAATAATTCAATCATATAAGGTAATTTTGGGAAAAAAAACATACAAAAGTTGTGTCGCAACAATTGAAATAAGCACCGACATATAATATCTCCCACTTCTGAGGTCATTTTTTACAAAATGTGTATAAATTTGGTATCGCGAGAGAGGAAAAAAGCTAAAATGCAAAATATTTCAATCTTATAAGGTAATTTTGGAAAAAAACATACAAAAGTTGTGTCGAAACAATTGAGATAAGCACCGACATATAATATCTCCCACTTTTGAGTACATTTTTGACAACAGATGTATAAATTTGGTATCAGGCGAGAGAGGAAAACAGCTAAAATGCAAATATTTCAATCTTATAAGGTAATTTTGGGAAAAAACATATAAATGATGTGTCGCGACAATCGAAATAAGCACCAACTATATCTCCACTGTGAATACCTTCCACTTTTGAGGTCATTTTTGACAAAATATGTATAAATTTGGTATCGCGAGAATGGAAAAAAGCCAAAATGCAAAATATTTCAATATTATAAGGTCATTTTAATTGATTAGTTAGTTAGAGTTTAACGTCCAATGAGCAATATTTCAGCTATATCAGGACGAGAACAAGTTAATCAATTCAAAAAATTGAAAGTATCAGAAAAAAAGAAATAAAGGTGGAAGGGACAACCTGGGCAACGACTTTTGACTGCCACTGGAAAATTGGAGAAATGGGTAGGGGCAGGAAATTTAGCCTTCCATAAGACACCCAGTGCGTCTGCTCTCTTTAGAGAAATATAGAAGGGGTCTTTATACTGCATGGAGCGTGGCGTTTCTCCACACAGTTTGGCTACAATGGTTCGCGGTCAGGCTTTCCGTATTATGACCTGACTACCCCGCATAGACAGGGCATTCCCCTATCCACCACCTGGGGACGCGCCCGGCAGCTCTGTAGCCGAAGCCCCTGAAAACCGATTCAGGTGCCGGGAGGTAATTTTAAGAGACATACATATAAATGTTGAGTCGCGAGAATTGAAATAAGCACTGACAAATAATATCTCCCACTTTGAGGTCATTTTTGACAAAAGATGCATTTGTTATTGCGAGAAAGTTTTTTTTAATTACATATGAATTTAATGTCTCTAGCATGAACATATGCCTCGATAAAATACCCTTTTTTGAAAGATTTATTAAGAATATAATGTGACGTACGCATGGAATGTATAAATAAGACAAAAGAACGCTATAATTGGTTTTAATTTATTATCCAAAATAGATAAAAAAGAGAATGAAGTCGTCGAGTTTTCATACTTTTTGCTTAAAGTTAATTTCGTCATATTAACATGTTTTGAACTGACCAATCGTTAAGAGCAATCCAAAGCTGCCACGAAGTTCACTTCAAGTGCACTTTGCGATCACTCCCGCGATTGCATCTTCTTTTCAAGTGAACTTGAAAGTGGTCACAAGTTCACTCTAGGCTGTCATGGAATCACTTTCAAGTGCACGCGAAGTGCACGCGAGGAACATTTCCATTTTGTAAAGTTTATTGTATTGTTTGTTGTTTGTGGATATTGCCGACAAGGGATCTTCACAAATCACCCAAAGCCTATACGGCATGTAATCATCGTTATAATTGGTGATAAAGTAGAGAGACTATCAAAGGTATCAAAGTCATAAAGAAAAATACATAAGTCAAAATGTTATTGTCACAACTGCTTTTAGGACCATTTTTAGAACAGTTCTACTAGATGACTGCTTTTAGAACAGTTCTACTCTATGTCTGCTTTTAGAGCAGTTCTTGATATGACTGCTTTTAGAACACTTCTCTAGAGCATCTCTAGAACTGTTCTAGAACAGTTCTAAGTTAACTTAGAGCAGTCATAAGAACAGTTCTAAGTTAACTTTGTGAGAGGTTATGACTGCATCCAACTGTAAAACACATAATGAAATTTATAATATTAAATTAATGTCAATATATTTTATTGGATGTTTGTTTCCACACTCAAACAGCAAGTACTAATTGGCAAAGACATAATATAAAGTCAAAGAACTTCGTGAAAGATGCAACATCAGATGCTTTACCAAGGTACCTTTATGTGAAAATGTTTGGGAACTGATGGGAAAAATTACAAAAGATACTTTCAACAACATACACCAGCAAATAGCAGAACAGTACCTAGTCTACATGCAGGCATGGGGTAATGCTAATTTATTGGGTCCGTGTTGTTCATCTGTATGTGTGTCTTCATTTTTCTTTTTTGTCCCGTACTCAAGTGGTGTCCTTATTTCTTAGTGTGTCTGATTTTGCCATTGTCCATTGATTGTTCGTTCTTTTGATTAACGGTTCGGTTCTCACAATGGAATTCGCCCCATGCCTGTCTACATGTAGATCATTATACAGAATAAGTATAATAGCAAAACACAAAAGCCCACTTTAGTATTAGGGCTACTTAATGTGAGACGTTACTGGTAAACGTCGTGGTACGAGTTATCTTCCTTAGAACGTGCGTTCGTAGTTACAAAATGGCAGTGAAGAAAAGACGCGACCGTCGGGGTCGTTATCTGATCAAAAGAAAAAAGATGAATGCTAATGAAACTTCATCCAGCAAGTCATCACAGACTGAGATAATTGTTGAAGCTCCCGAATGGTATGAGGGGCACTGGGTAGTAGAGCTTGGCTTATTAGCTAGACAACTGTCAAGTTGTAGGCAGTGTGAAAAACCATTACATTTGAGCAACTGTATAGGAGAGACGAGATATGGACTAGGCAGCGTCCTAAAAATTAATTGTGACAACTGTTCATTTAAAAACAATATCCACACGGGAAAGACGCACAAATCAGACAAACCAAAGGGACCAAATATTTGGGACGCAAATACTAAATGTGCACTAGGTCAGTATATCTGATTATATTATTATTATTTGAACAAAGACATAGTAGCTGTGAAGGACAATGATTTTTTTTTAAAGATAGATAAAACTACATACAACAAAAGCAGAACATGTTACTCATTTGCCTAATACTTGACTGGCTAGCCTTACAGTATATGCTTATACTATAGAAGCCTTAGTAGAACTTATAATAATATTAATATAAGTCAAAATGTTGAAGATAAAAACAAATACAAAATAATTTAAAACATACAAAACGTACACAAATACTGAAAAGCTTGCCTGTTATGCCTTGAACTCAAAGTGAAAGTAAGATGGCTTCTCACACGTCCGCGTTCAATAAACAAGGAAGTAAAAATGATACCGTATAGATTCTAATAAATCATATACAACTCTTATCTATAGCAAACATAGGTCAATTAAAAAAATATATATACCATTGATATATAAATATAAATATCTGTAGCAATTATTTAAATAAAAACTTGCATCTTTCAATGCATAATCATGATAAAAAGAAAGGGAAAAAAAGAGGGAGTGCGACAAGCAGCTGTAATGTAAAAATTATTAAAATTATCAAACAAATACAACCCCCTTTTTTCAATATTTTATCTTATTCTCAAATATTAAGCCTCAATCTTATTGTAAAATTTCTAAGTTAGAAAATATTTAAACCATTGCGATTTTGAGGTAGGGTGTAAGAAGGAAGAACTATAATTATTCACAGTTTTCAAAATTCTATTAAAAAAAACAAACAAACAAACACACAAAAAATAAATAAAATAATAATAAATAAGATACTGCATTTATTTTAAGATTGAATAATTCTTTCTTAAAAAAAAATTGTTAAAATATAAAATCAAGGAGGAAAAAATAAAAAGCAGAACGAGTCCCCCACCCCTGCCCGGTCCCAAATTTTTGTAAATGTACTGGTAATCTCAGAAATTCATATTATTGTATTTTCATTCTTTTCAGCCATGATACATAACGGATTATGTCCTGTCCAGATTGTTAATTTCTTGTCCACATTAAACATACCTCCAATCACAGCAAAGGCTTTAAAAGCTCGCGAAAGGGAAATAGGTACTGTTATAGAAGAGAAAGCTAAAGAAACATGCACGAATGCTCTGGCAGAAGAAATTAAGCTATCAAAGTGAGCTTTACTTAGAGTAAAATAAATATATTTGTTCTCTTGAACCCTGAAAATGATGTTCTATTTATTCTTTTATTCTTTTAATTCTTTTTGATATTCATATTTTCCGCTTATCATTTTCAATGAATCATAAAAAATACTTTACAGACAATAAAGCAAACAATTTTATGAATGCTAAAAAACACTTAAAATTGGGAGAAGTGAAATGCGCCTGGAAAATGTGTGTGTGTGTGTGTGTGAAGAGAAATTTGTAGTATTTTTTTTTCTTATCTTTTTTCGTTTTCTTCTAGAAAATCAAATACAACAGAAGAATCCATGTCAATAGATTCGCTGTTACATGTAAATACACCTGACGCAGAAACACCATCTGTAAATGTTCAGGATGAGCAACCACTTTCAGCAGCGGAGGTACAATCTATCCCCACTAAAGAGGTGCAACCTGTGCCTGTCACTGAGAAACCATTTGATACGCCAGAGTCACAAATGTCCAGTGATGGCGACAAATTTACATCTGATATTTTTCCGGAGGTTGAGTCAGTTTCATTCTCAGGGTCATATGACGGCGGCTGGCAAAAAAGGGGGAGTGGCAAATGTTATAACAGTCTCACTGGTAATATTTCTGTATCATTTTTGAGCATTTTTATTTATGACTATTAGATTACGAATGACAATTTTTAATGACTATTTGATTCT
>MJUU01069767.1:0-13620 GCA_002080025.1 Modiolus philippinarum | reverse complement strand
TGGGCAAGTGATCCCTGAGAATTTGGTTGGACAAGATGATTTTTGAGGTGGAATAATAATAATAATAATTGGAATTTATTACTGTATCAGGATACTGATACAAAAGTCTCCCAAACTAACTCCCAATTCAGAAGGCAACCTGTCTATTGAGTTTCATTCAATTCTGAGCACTTTCAATTTTCCTGCTTTTTTCTGTTTTCATGGTAACAGATGCCATTTTGAAGTCTTGGAGACCAGGAACCAATTCCTCGTGTCTTAAGTAAAATTACTGTAAATTTCCATCCAATTCTGAGCACTTTGATTTTCCCGCCTTTTTAGCTCACCTGACCCGAAGGGTCATGTGAGCTACGCCATCACTTGGCGTCCGTCCTCCGTCGTCCGTCCGTTCGTCCGTCCGTCGCAAACTTTTTGAAAAATCTTCTCCTCTGAAACCACTGAATCAATTTTAACCAAACTTGGCCTGAATCATCACCAGGGTATCCTCTTTCAAAATTGTATCCGATGAGTCCAAGGACTAAACAACATGGCTGCCGTTACTAAAAATAGCACATAGGGGTAAATTGCTGTTTTCGGCAAATAACCCGAAAATCGTTACAGATATCAAAAATCTGATTGGAGTAGAAGTGATCAGCATGGCAAGATCTACCCGCCCTGCAATTTTGAAGAAAATCTGATTACCAGTCTTGGAGTTATTGCCCTTTTTCCGGAAATTTTTCAAAATTTTAATATTTTTTATTTTTTATCAAAGAAACTATAGCAGATAGAGGTCAACATTAAATTGCAAAAATGTTCAGCATATTAAGATCTACCCACCCTAAAATTTGGGAGAAAATCACAAAACCCTTATAGGAGTTATTGACCTTTTTTCACAGAATTTTCAAAATTTTCATATTTTTTGTCTTTTATTTCCAAAACTATAGAAGATGAAGGTTATTTGTGAATTGATAAAATGTTTGCCATGCTGTGGTGACTTCAAACGTGGTGTTGAAAATCGATCGTTGACCGCCATTTTCAAAATGGTCGCCAAAAAAAAGGCGGGAAAATTCAACATTGTTCAACTTCAATAAGATTTGGTTTCTAAATAGATATTGATGTTGCGACTTCAAAACCAGTGTTGAAAATTGTTTGTTGACCGCCATTTTCAAAATGGCCGCCAAGAAAGGCGGGAAAAATCAACGTTGTCCGATTTCAATGAAATTCGGTTTCCAAATAGGTATTGATGTCGCAATTTCGAAACCGATATTAAAAATTGTTAGTTGAATGCCATTTTCAAAATGGCTGCCAAATAAGGCGGGAAAATTCAACATTGTCCGATTTCAATGAAATTTGGTTTCCAAACAGATATTGATGTTGTGACTTCAAAAACTGATGTTGAAAATTGTACGTTGAACGCCGTTTTCAAAATGGCCGCCAAAAAGGCGGGGAAATTCAACATTTTCCAATTTCAATGAAATTATGTTTCCAAATAGATATTGATGTTGTGACTTCAAAACTGATGCTAAAAATTGTCATTTTGTCAAAAAAGCCAAACAAAGAAATATAGTAAAACATGATCAGACTTAATACAGTTCGAGATATTGGTGGTGTTCCAGCTACAAAAGTTTGAGAGAATGAGGTTCAACTGTATAACTTACAATGTAAGCTTGATTGTCGTATTGTGCTTCATAGTTCTCTTCACAATATAAGAAATATATTTAAACTAGATTATAATGGGAACCCCTGCCAAAATTTCTTTATGGAAAGGGGGACTTGGAATGTTTTGATTTCAGCAATATGCATTATCTGAATTATAAGGTGAACCCCTGCCCAAATTTTATTTTGAATGATGGTCTGGTATGGGTTGTAATGGAAAGTGGGCTTTAAATTACCGTTGAAACTGCTGAATCTACTTGCCCAATTGGAACCGTACTTGGTGACAACTGTCCATAGTCGATACCTATCGATGAATGTGTCTGGGAAGTCTGCATGTATTCCAAGATGGCCGCCAGCGGGGACCATTGTTTAACATTGCACCCTATGTGGAAAACACGTTCAAAGATTTTCTCCTTTGAAACTTCTAGAAAATGAGACACTTTAACATTGGGTTACTTTGGGCTGCAGTTTATGCCAGTCATGGATAATATGAGCTATACAGGCTCTTTAGAGCCTCTAGTTCTGTTTCCGTGGCAACGGGTGTCATTTTGAAGTCTTGGATACCGGACACCTATTCCTCATGTCTAAAGTAACCTTCCTGTGAATTTTCATCCAATTCTGAGCACTTTGATTTTCCCGCCTTTTTTTCCATTTGCATGGTAATGGATGCCATTTTAAAGTCTTGGACACCGGAAACCTATTCCTCATGTCATAAGCAACCTTCCTGTAAATTTTCATCCAATTCCGAGCACTTTGATTTTCTCTCCTTTTTTGCCGTTTCCATGGAAACCGGTGCCATTTTGAAAATTCCAATACCCGTGTTCTTTCTTCGTTATTATGATCCATCTTCATGTGAAGTTTGGTCAAGATCCGACCAATAGTTTCCAAGAAAATGGTTAGACAAATTTCGAGGTGGAAAGAGAAGAAGATCAAGAATAACAAGTTATAACTGTGTTGGCAGAGCGAACACACAAAAGTCTCCAAAACGAACTCCCATATCTGATTTTTGGGCATTAGGAGACCCCATTTCAAAAAACAAAATTGGGCAGGGGTTCTCCTTAAAATCTAAGTAATACATATAACTGAAATCAAAATACAATTATAAGCAGAAAATACAATTTTCTCAAAATTTCCAATTTTTTAAATGGTTTCCATGGTAACCATTGTTATTTTGAAATATCCCCATCCATTACAATCAATTTTAAACCCTCTTCCAAAAACAATTTGGGTAGGGGTTCCCCTTATAATATAAGTAATACATATTGCTGTAATCAAAATACTATTATCAACAAAAACTACTGTTTTCCGAAAATGTCCATATTCTGGTATGGTTTCCATGGCAACGGTTGTTATTTTTTAATTTCCGATACCATGGAACTCTTTAAAAATAACACACATCTTTCCTATAAAGTTTTATTGAGCTAGTATTATAAAGTTTTTGAGATAAAGTGAGAAATATGGTGCAAAATATTCAAAATTTAATTTTCCCATAGGATTAACATTGGACAACCCCACCCCTTTTTGAGCCCCCAAAATGTATTCTAAATGGACCCCATCTTGGAAAAATGTTTCCAGATTGCACATCTAGATATATGGAGCTAACATCCTACAAAGTTTCAATTCTCTAGATGTTATGGTCTATGAGATCTGGTTCGGACAAGTTCATTGGGACCAGAATAAAGAAGGATGGAAGAAAAACAGGTGATGATATGTTTGCATGCAAACACAAGTCATCCAAACCAGATTCCATGCTCAATTGCACTTTGAAAAAATGATGTGTTCATATTTATCACAAATGATTGTAATAATTATTTCTGAAATATTTGTTTTCATTACTAATTCTTTAGCTTATCATGTTTTCGTCTTTCAGTGCTATTAGTGCTTTAATTCACAAGTCAAAATATAATTCTGGATTGCGTCATAATGTTTTCATTATTTGATTCATCGATGAAACCAAAATTCCAAGCTTAATATGTATATTTATTGATACTTTTACATAAAATAAAGTTATGCAGTTGTGACTTTGACCTTGGAGTTTGACCTAATTTTAAAGATTTCGTCTTCCTCAACATTTTGTATGTTGAATGTCTTTTTGTATCTTCAATGGTATTTGAGCAATGAGCAAAAACCCCAAAATCGGGCATCAAAATAGGTTTTTGGTCCATAGGTCCAAAACGGTTGGTCCAACAATTTTGGACCCAAGTAACAAATGTAGATCTGAACAAGATACACATTTTTGCAATAACATGTTATCAGCCATCTATTACGGTTTATGGGTTATTCCAATGACAAGGTCTAGGGTCAGAGTTCAAAGTGGCCAATGACCTTTGACCTTTGCATTTTTAAATGTAACACATATCACCTGAGTTGAATGTAAAAGGTTTCAGGTTTCTATCTCTTACCGTTTTGGAGAAAAAGCATATTTAAAGATATGTTGAAATTTTCAAGGAGCATAACTCATGAACTGTTCATCGTAGAGTTTCGGTCTAAATGTAACAAATGTCCGTCATGACCAAACAAACTTTTTTGTCATTACATTGAATCAGCTATCTTTTACGGTTTCTGAGTTATACCAATAATAAGGTTTGAGGTCAATGTTCAAAGTGACCGATTACAGTTGTTATTTTGGAAAGTCCAAGACCTTTGTGCACATTTAATAATAAGAAGAAACAGAATAAATACAATAAGTCACCACATTCGTTTGGGTGACTTAATAACTAGTATTAATTGTGTTTGGATGCAAACACAAGAAGTCTACCAAACGAACTCTCGTATCAGAATTCAAAGGCTTTAGATGAGAACCACTAATCTTAGATAACCTTCCTGTTAAACATCATTTAATTCTGAGCACTTTAAATTTTTACGTTTTCATGGCAACGGTTGCTATTTTGAATTCTTGGAGACCAGAATTAAATTCTACACATGTTGAGCAACCTTTCTGTAAAATTTTATCCAATTCTGAGTACTTTTATTTCCCCGCCTTTTTACCATTTCTTTGGTACCGGTTGCCATTTTGAAGTCTTGGAGACCAGAAGCCAATTCTACACATGTTATGCAACCTTCCTGTAAAATTTCATCCAATTCTGAGCACTTTGATTTTTCCGCGGTTTTTGCAATTTCCATGGCACCGGTCACTATTTTGAAGTCTTGGAAACCAGAAGTCGATTCTACACATGTTAGGTAACCTTCCTGTAAAATTTCATCTAATTCTGAGCACTTTGATTTTCCCGCCTTTTTTTGCCATTTTCATGGCACCGGTCGGCATTTTGAAGGCTTGGAGTCTTGGACACCAGAAATCAGTTCCACACATGTTAGGCAACTTTTCTGAAAAATTTCGTCCAATTCTGAGCACTTTGATTTTCCCGCATTTTTACAATTTCCATGGAACCGGTCGCCATTTTGAAGTCTTGGATACAAGAAGTCAGTTCTACACATGTTAGGGAACCTTTCTGTTAAAATTTCATCCAATTCTAAGTACTTTGATTTTCCTGCCTTTTTTACCATTTCCTTGGCACCGGTCGGCATTTTGAAAATTCCGAGTCTGGAATGCACATCTTAGGATGGAGTTCCATCATCCTGTGAAGTTTGGTTAAGATTGAATCAGTGGTGTCCGAGAAAACTGACAAATTGAGACGGAAAACGGAAGAAAAAGAATAATAACAAGTGATAATTGTGTTCGCAAGCGAAACACAAAAGTCTCCCAAACGAACTCCCATATTAACTCCCATACAAGACCCACTCCGGAAAAATATTTGGGCAGGGGTTTGCCTTATTAATTAGTTTATATATATTGCTGAAATGAAATTATTACAAAGAAAACACTTTTTCTCAACATTCCGGCTTGGTTTCCATGGCAATAAAATGTACCATTTTCCTTTACTTCCAACATCACACTTTGTTTCAAATAAAATTTGGGCATTTGAAATTTCCACATCCATTTAAATCAATTTTAAACCCCTTTCAAAAATAACTTTGGCAGGGGTTCTCCTTATAATCTAAGTAATACATAATGCTGTAATCAAAATACTATTATCAACAAAAACTACTATTTTTCCAAAATTTTCATGTTTTGGTATGGTTTCCATGGCAACTGTTGTCATTTTGAAATTTCCAATATCATGGGACTCTTTCTGACATGACCCACACCTTGAATATGAAGTTTCATTGAACTAGTATCAAAAGTTTTTGAGATACAGTGAGAAATATGGTGTAAAACATTCAAAATTTCATTATCCCATAGGGTTAACATTGGAAAAACCTACCCCTTTTTGAACCCCCAAATGTACCCTAAATGTATCCCTCCTTTAGAATTTTTTCCTGAATGCACATCTAGATATATGGGGCTAACGTCCTAAAAATTCAAAGCTCTAGGTGTTATGGTCTCTGAGATCTGGTTCGGACAAGTTCATTGCGACCGGAATAAAGAAGGATGGAAGAAAAACACGTTATAACTGTGTTGCAAGCGAAACACAAAAGTCTCCCAAACGAACTCATCCTTTTTAAAAAAAAATTGAACAGGGGTTCTCATTATAATTTGTTGAAATCAAAACATGTCACACAGTAGAAAACACGTTTTTCTCAAAATTTTAGCTTTCAAAAAAAAGTTTGGCCAGGGGTTCCCCTTATAACCTAAATAATACATATAGCTGTAATGAAAATACAATTGTCAATAATAAATGCGTTTTCTGAAAATTTCATTTTTTTTTCGTTTGGTTTCCATGGAAACGGTACTAATTTTGAAAATTATAGCCGTTTTGCTTGATTTCCATGGCAACCAAATGCTCCACTATCCATAACAAAGAATTTCATACCTTGTTTCAAAAAAATATTTCGGCAAGGGTTCCCTTATTACCTAAATAATACATATAGCTGTAATTAAAATACAATTATCAATAATAAAAGCGTTTTCTCAAAAATTTTTTGTATTGTTTTCATGGCAACGTACCAATTGTGAAATTTCTACTGATATGGGACCGTTTCTTCCACGACATCTTTCCTATGAGGTTTCATGGAGTTAAAATTACTACTTTTCAAGATACAGTGAAAAAATCGTGAAAAAAAATCAAAATGTTATTTTCCCTCAGGGTTAACATGGAGGAGCCCACCCCTATTTGAGCCAACCGAAATTATTTTGAAATTTCCAAAGTTGTAGAAAGTTTCTTACTTTACAAACACCTTTCCTATGAAGTTTTATGTAGCTAGTATTAAAAGTTTTTGAGATAATGTGGGAAATAAGTTGAAAAATATCCAAAAATTCATTTTCCCATAGGGTTTACATTGGCAATCCTACCCCTTTTTGAGCCCCCAAATGTACCCTTAGGAAAACTATGGACAACTTCCATGAAAATTACGTAATTGTCCCTGCAGACAAAGCTTCTAACAACATACAGTTCGTTTGTAAGAAACACTATCTTGACTATCTGGTTAAGGAGATGGGAATTGACAGTTCATCAAGAAACCCTACTTATACTCCCACTACACTATCAAGGGAGGAGATTATTGAAAATCACAACTCTGTTTTAGCATCCTTTGGCATCAAAGCGGATGATGATAACAATCAGCTCCCCTACATCTACTCGGTTCCTAAACTTCATAAGAACCCATACAAACAGAGATTTATTGCGGGGTCTTCCAGATGCAACACGAAGCCACTTTCTAAGCTCCTTACTACTTTATTGACCGCAGTCAGAGATGGCCTGAAAAGTTATTGTGATATAGTCTACTCCACGAGTGGCGTCAATCAGATGTGCATTCTAAAAAATTCTAAAGATCTTTTCGAACAGCTATCCTCTAGCAGTCTTACCCATTGCCACAGCATACAAACCTTTGATTTTTCTACTCTTTATACTACCCTGCCACACAATAAATTGAAAACAGTAATTTCGGATTTGATACATCAATGTTTCTGCACTAAAAACGGAGAACGCAGATACACTTATTTAGTAGTAGGGAAAGACAAAACATATTTTGTAAAGAACCACACTGAGTCAAACAAGAAGTACACTGAGAATGACGTAATCAAGATGTTGGAATTTTTAATAGGTAATATTTTTGTCGAATTTGGAGGCCGTGTTTTTCAACAGACAATCGGGATTCCAATGGGAACTAACTGCGCGCCACTTTTAGCTGATCTCTTCCTTTTTTCTTATGAGGCGAAGTTTTTACAAGGGCTTACACAGAAAAAACAAAAACATTCAGCCCAGTCCTTTCATTTCAGCTTCCGCTACATAGACGATGTACTTTCTCTTAATAATCTAAAATTCAAGGAATATTTACACCAGATCTATCCAAATGAGCTTGAAATTAAAGAGACTACCGATACACCTACTTCTTTTTATTTACATTGACGAAAATGGACGTTTGAAATCTAAGCTGTATGACAAACGTGATTTTAACTTCCCAATTGTGAACTTTCCCTTTCTGAGCAGCAACATACCTACCTCTCCAGCCTATGGAGTGTACATTTCACAGTTGATTCGTTACTGTCGGGCATGCAGTTTATACAGTGACTTTTTAGTAAGAGCAAAAACACTGTCCCAAAAGCTGCTTAGTCAGGGATTTGTTCAGCCTTTGTTACTTTCATCCCTTAAGAAATTCTATGGCCGTCACCATGACATCTTTGACAGATATCACGTGTCTGTGTCCCAAATGAAAACGGACATTTTCAGCTAGATTTCACGTCTTCACGGATTTGACAAAACCGGATTTGACTCAACCCCGGATTGACTCGCTGATAGTGTGACGGGTGCCGCTAGCGGAGCAGGACATGCTTACCCTTCCGGAGCACCTGATGTCACTCCCGGTTTTCATGGGAGTTCACACTATAAGTGCCTTAGTTCTTAATGTTATCTTTTTATTTCCGTGCATTGTAGCTGTCTCATGTCTTGTTTTGTCTTTGTGTTTATCTGTTACCGTTTTTGCCATGTCTTTGTACTTCGATTTTTGTAGTCATCGCTTCCCTTGTTCCTTCGGTATTCTACTGCCGTTGTTTTAATGAAACCTCTTTGGAAATAAATTTGTTTTAGGCACAACTAGATATATGGGGCAAACATCCTACAAAGTTTCGAAGTTCTAGGTGTACTAGTCTCTGAGGTCTAGTTCGGACAAGTTCAAGGAGACGAGAAGAAAGAAAGAAATCGGAATAATAACAAGTAATAACTGTGTTCGCAAGCGAAACACATAAGTCTCCCAAACGAGCTCCCATATCAGATTTCAAGGCATTACGAGAATCCCTCCAAAAAATTTAGCAGGGGTTCCCCTTACAAATTAGTTTATACATATTGCTGAAATCAAATTATTACATGCAGAAGAAAGCACGTTTTTCTTAAATTATAGGTTTCTTGCTTGGTTTCCATGGCAACCAAATGCACTATTAACCTTGACATACAATTTCATACTTTGTTTCAAAAAAAAATTTGGCAGGGGTTACCCTTATTAACAAAATAATACATATAGCTGTAATAAAAACTACCACAATTAACAATTATCAACAGTAATTACGTTTTCTCAAAATTCTACGTTTTTTGGCTAGTTTCCATGGCAACCATAGTTATTTTGAAATGTTCCCATCAATTATAATCATTTAAAACCCTCTTCCAAAAAACAATTTGGGCAGGGGACCCCCTTATGATATAGTAATACATATTGCTGTAATCAAAATACTAATATCAACAAAAACTACTATTTTCGAAAAATTTCTACGTTTTGGTATGGTTTCCATGGCAACAGTAGTTATTTTGAAATTTCCAATGCTGTCGAACCCCTTTCTTACATGACCTTCATCTTTCCCATAAAGTTTCATGGAGCTAGTATTTATAGTATTTGAGAAACAATGAAGTATATAATGAAAATCATTCAAAGTTTCCCATAGGATTACTATGGGAGGACCCCACCCCTTTTTGACTCCCCAAAAGTACCCTTAATGGACCCCCTTTGAAAATATTTTTGTCACTGCACATCTAGATACATGGGGCTAGTATGCTACCAAGGTTGAAAGCTTCATGTCTTATACCTCTGAGATTTTCAATGGACAAGTTCATTGCGACGAGAATAAAGAAAGATGGAATAATAATATTAATAACAAGATCAAACTGTGTTCGCAGAGCGAAACACAAAAGTCTCCCAAACGAACTCCCATATCAGGTTTACGGGCATTACGAGACTCTCATTTAAAAAAAATTGGGCAGGGGTTCCCCTTATAAATTAGTTTATACATATTGCTGAAATCAAAACATAACTTGCAGCAAAAAAATACGTTTTTCTTAAAATTTCAATTTTTTGGTATGGTTTCCATGGAAACTGTTGCTACCCTGAAATTCAAAATTTTTTGATATTATATGACTTACAAATTTATTATGAGGATTTAAGTAGCTAATAATGATAGTGTCTGAAATATATAGTTATGCCAATTTCCCATAGGGTTCTACAGTAATTTATTGAAAACCCAACCCCTATTTGACACCCTCGTATGTACCCTTAATGAACTTTAATTTAAATTTTTTTTGTTGATTGCATATTTAGACAAATAAGACTTACATTCTGTGAAGTTTCAAAGTTTTTGGTTCAATATACTTGGAGCTATGGTACGGACAAATTCATCAAAATTCGGGTTTTTTGAAAACCCCACCCCTATTTGAGCCCCCTAAATGTACCCTTAATGAACCCCTATTTGAAAAATTTTTGTCGATTGCACATTTAGCAACACGCGGCTTACTTCATGCAAAGTTTGAAAGTGTGTCAGAGAAAAGGTACGGACAAGTTCACGAAAGAAAGAAAGAATAATAACAAGTGATAACTTTGTTCGCAAGCGAAACACAAAAGTATCCCAAACGAACTCCCATATATCAGATTTCAAGGCATTATGAGACTCCCTCCAGAAGAAAATTTGGGCAGGAGTTCCCCTAAATAACTATGTAATACATATTTCTCAAAATCCCTTCTTTTTTCATCAGAAAATCCATTTTATTTAAAAAAAAAAATAAGGTTCTGGTTTGTTTTCCATGGAAACCAAATGCTCTTTTGTCATTATGCATTATTTCAGAATCTTCCCCCTTCCAAATAAAAATGGGCTGGGGTTCCCTTTATTACCTATGTAATACATATTTCTCAAAATTCCTTCTTTTTTATAAAAAAAAAACAGATTTTTCAAAAAAGTTAGTTTCTGGTTTTGTTTCCAAGAACCAATGCTCTTTTGACCATAACATCCGATTTCAAACCTTTTCAAAAAAAAATGGGCAGGGATTCCCCTTTTAAGCTATGTAATATATTTCTCAAAATTCCTTCTTTTTTATCATATAACCCGATTTTAAAAAAAAAAAATAATTTCTGGTTTTGTTTCTATGGCAACCAAATGCTATTTATCCTTTACACCCTATTTCAGACCTCTGTCCAAAGAAAATTTGGGCAGGGGTTCCCCTTATAACCTTTGTAATACATATTTCTCAAAATTCCTTCTTTTTTTATCAGAAAACCAGATTTTTTATAAAATTTAAACCTTGTTTTGTTTTTATGGCAACCAAATGCTCTCTGCCCATCACACCAAATTTCAGACCTCTTTTCAAAGAAAATTTGGGCAGGGGTTCCCCTTATAACCTATGTAATATACATTTCTCAAAATTCCTTCTTTTTTTATCAGAAAATCCAATTTTAAAAAAAAAAATAATGTTCTGGTTTTGTTTCTATGGCTACTAAATGCTCTTTTGTTATTTCACACAATTTTAGACCATTCCCCCCCCCCCCAAAAAAAAAATTGGACAGGGGTTCCCCTTTATACCTTTTGTAATACAAATTTCTCAAAATTCCTTCTTTTTTATAAAAAAAACAGATTAAAAAAAATAAGTGTCTGGTTTTGTTTCCATGGCAACCAAATGCTCTTTTGACCATAACTTTCAATTTCAGACCCTTTCAAAACAAATTTGAGCAGGGGTTCCCCTTATGAGCTATGTAATACATATTTCTCAGAATTCCTTCTTTTTTATCAGAAAACCTGATTTTTCCAAAAAATATGGTTCTGGTTTTGTTTCCATGGCACCCAAATGCTTTTTTGTCATTACACATAATTTCAGACACTTTTCCAAAAAAGTTTTGGCAGGGGTTCCCCTTAATACCTTTTGTAATACATATTTCTAAAAATTCCTTATTTTTTATCAAAAAACTTAATTTTTCCAAAAAAAAGGTTCTGGTTTTGTTTCCATGGCAATCAAATGCTCTTTTGTCCATTACACATAATTTCAGACACTTTCCCAAAAAAATTTGGGCAGGGGTTCCCCTTAATACCTTTGTAATACATATTTCTCAAAATTCCTTCTTTTTTATCAAAAACCTGATTTAAAAAAAAAAAGAAATCTCTGGTTTTGTTTCCATGGCAACCAAATGCTGTGTGTCCATTTCATCCAATTTTAGACCTCTTTCCAAAGAAAATTTGGGCAGGGGTTCCCCTTATAAGCTATGTAATACATATTTCTCAAAATTCCTTCTTTTTTATCAGAAAACCTGATTTTTCAAAAAAATAAGGTTCTGGTTTTGTCTCCATGCAACCAAATGCTCTTTTGTCCATATAAGCCAATTTCAGACCTCCTTCCATACAATTGGATAGGGGTTCCCCTTGTAACATATTTAATATGTATTGCTACCATTAGCAAAAACTACTATTTCTTGGTACTGGATTTGGCTTCCTATTTCGATGTATTTGGTAATGAGTACTTCTTTTATTACAACTTTTGGATTATTGCTTTCCAATTATTTGATTTTAATGCTGCTGATGAGAGGTTACTTCTTGAAACACGTGTACAGCATAACGAAATTTACTGTTTTTAATGCAACTTCGGTATTTTTTTTTTTTTTTGTATTTTCTCATTTCCATTATTTGGTTTGGTTTCCATGACAACCGAAATTATTTTGAAATTTTGGCCTGTGAATCAAAGCACTAATAGCACCGATTGACGAAAATATAATGAGCTTAAGATAAAAATTTTCACATAAGGAATAAAAAATATTTGAAGATCATAATTTGATTATAGATGTTAATGTTTCAAACATAATTTTTGGAATGGCTGCAAATGGAGAACAGAGCAACACTGTGCAAAATGTTGTTCTTATTTTAAGATACTATATTTCTTTATGTAGATGTAAGAACTCTATACATCACACTGTAGGGAGTTCGAAAAATATTCAGGTGTATACTGACACAATCACATGAAATTTTATACGTAAAATGTGGTTACCACTTAAAGTTTATCTCAGTGGCTAAGTGCAATTTTTTGCTTTACTAACAACATAAACTACAGTTTCTCATGCTTTCTCACTTCTCTTATGAAATATTTATGTTGATATATGTTCTGTGTGTTAATTGTATATGTATATGTTTTATTTTGTCATGTTTGTCTTCATTATTGTGTTTATGTACAGAATTATGCGACGTACCAATTGCAAAAATAAAGAATTACAAAAAAAGAAAGGATTACATAGCATTGGAAAATTCAAAATAAGTACTGTTGCCATGGAAACCAAAACAAAAAATGAAAATTTTAGAAAAAAGTAGTTCGTGTTGATAATTATATTTTGATTGAAGCAATATGTATTACATATGTTATAAGGGGAACCCCTGCCAATATTTCTTTTGTAAGATAGTCTGAAATTGAATGTAATGGATAAAAGAGCATTTGGTTGCTATTGAAACAAACCCAGAAACTTTTTTTTCTAAAAAATTAATAGATTTTCTTAAAAAAAGGGAATTTAGTGTTGTTTTATATGTTTTACCTATGTATTACCTAGATTTTTTGGGTAATCTGCTCACATTTGTTTTAGAAATAAGCCTGAAGTGGATAGTCATGAACAGTGAAGCATTTGGTTGCCATGGAACCAACCTAGAAAACTATAATTTTGAGAAAAACATGTTTTTGTATTTCTATTATAGGTATATGTATTAGGTAATAAAGGAACCCCTTGCCCTAATTATTTTTGAAACATGGTCTGAAATTGGTTGAAATA
>MJUU01069766.1:0-19078 GCA_002080025.1 Modiolus philippinarum | reverse complement strand
TGGTTAGGTAGAATGGTTAAAGTCCATTCCCGCTTACTGACATGGCCCACATCAACGATATTGGTATGTATGATGCATTTTGGGATGACAACAACAATGCATGCTTCGGATGCTGTCTCTTCCCTACATTTTACGCATGAGCGACTTGGTTAGGTAGAATGGTTAAAGTCCATTCCCAATTACTGACGTGTCCCATTTCAACCACACTGGTATGCATGATGCATTTTTGGATGACAATAACGATGCATGCTTCAGATGCTGTCTCTGACCTACAGACTTGGTTAGATAGAATGGTTAAAGTTCATTCCCACTTACTGACATATCCCTTAGCAACCATATTGGAATGTATGATGCAATTTGGGATGACAACAACAATGAATGCTTCGGATGCAGACTGTAAACTACAATTTATGCATGACTGAATCTGTTAAAAAGAATGATTATAGTCCATTCCTGTTTACTGACTTGTGCAACGTGTGACAATGCTGCGCAACGAGGTGAGCTTAGCAGGCTGTGGCTGCATTCTATGTTTTTTATATTACAAATCACTCCAAACATTACCAATATAATCCTGAAAATTTAAAAAAGTGAAAAAATACCCTATATCACGCATACAACCGAAAAACACAAATATCGACAATTTTTGAGAATGACCCGTATAACAACATGCAAATCAAGACATATCTTAAAATAACTCTGTATACTATCCAGAGTTAATAGAATGGGCTTCAGGCTTATTGTGTATCCTCTTCCCGGGGAACTGGTGGTGCTTATGATAAGTAGGTAACTGGTTTTTAGCCCCGCCTACGAAGTAGGAGGGGTATATAGTTTTCAGGTACGTTGTCCGTCCTTACACGTCCGTCCGTAATGCTCAGGTTAAGGTTTAGGTTGAAGGTAGTTTACCTTGAAGGAGGTATGATATCTTGATGAAACTTCGTATACCATAATAAGAACTGCAACATTTTGCAATGAAACGGATGCTGTGACCTCAAGGTCATGGGTCATTGACTTTGAATATTAGGAGTGAATATTTGATATACTCCAGGTTAGGTTTAGGTTGAAGGTAGTTTACCTTGAAGGAGGTGTGATATCTTGATGAACCTTTGTATGCAGATAGACCATAATAAGAACTGCAACATTTTAGAATGAAACGGATGCTGTGATCTCAAGGTCATGGGTCATTGACTTTGTATATTAGGAGTGGATATTTGATATACTACAGGTTAAGGTTTAGGTTGAAGGTAATTTACCTTGAAGGGTGTTTGATATCTTGATGAAACTTTGTATGCAGATAGACCATGACATGAACTGCAATGTATTTGTGCCAAACAGATGCTGTGACCTCAAGGTCAAGGTTCATTTGCTTTGAATTTTGTGATTGATTTTTTTTTATTAATGCTCATTGATTTAATTTTTGAAATTCTTCCTACCATCTTTTTTGTCCTTTTTGTTTAAAAAGCCATTTTTTAAATTGAATTGCAAAAAATTCTTTTGATTCCAATTTTGCCAATTTCCTGAAACTCTTTAAAACCATTTGATTTTGGAAATTTTACCTAGCAACCATACTTTTTTTTAATTTCTTTTTTGTCGAAACACCAATTTTCAATCACTGAATTGCAAAAATCTTTGATTCCAATTTTGGTAAATTTCCTGAAACTCTCAAAGACCATTTAATTTTGGAAATTTTACCTAGCAACCATACATTTTTGAATTTCTTTTTGTCAAAACACAAATTTTCAATAACTGAATTGCAAAAATCTTTGATTCCAATTTTGGTAAATTTTCTTAAACTCTCTAAAACCATTTGAGTTTGGAAATTTTACCTAGCAACCATACATTTTTGAATTTCTTTTTGTCTAAACACAAATTTTCAATAACTGAATTGCAAAAATCTTTGATTCCAATTTTGGTAAATTTTCTGAAACTCTCTAAGACCAATTGGTTTTGGAAATTTTACCTAGCAACCATTAATTTTTGAATTTCTTTTTGTCTAAACACAAATTTTCAATAACTGAATTGCAAAAATCTTTGATTCCAATTTTGGGAAATTTTCTAAAACTCTCTAAGACCGTTTGATTTTGGAAATTTTACCTAGCACCCATACATTTTTGAATTTCTTTTTTCCAAACACAAATTTTCAATAACTGAATTACAAAAATCTTTGACTGCAACTCTAGAAGACCATTTAATATTGGAAATTTTACATAGCAACCATACATTTTTGAATTGCTTTTTGTCAAAACACCAATTTTCAATAAGTGAATTGCAAAAATCTTTGATTCCAATTTTGGTAAATTTCCTGAAACTCTCAAAGACCATTTAATTTTGGAAATTTTACCTAGCAACCATTCATTTTTGAATTTCTTTTTGTCTAAACACAAATTTTCAATAACTGAATTGCAAAAATCTTTGATTCCAATTTTGGTAAATTTTCTAAAACTCTCTAAGACCGTTTGATTTTGGAAATTATACCTAGCAACCATACATTTTTGAATTTCTTTTTTCCAAACACAAATTTTCAATAACTGAATTACAAAAATCTTTTACTGCAACTCTATAAGACCATTTAATATTTGAAATTTTACATAGCAACCATACATTTTTGAATTGCTTTTTGTCAAAACACCAATTTTCAATAAGTGAATTGCAAAAATCTTTGTTTCCAATTTTGGTAAATTTCCTGAAACTCTCTAAGACCGTTTGATTTATGGAAATTTTACCTAGCAACCATACATTTTTGAATTTCTTTTTGTCCAAACACAAATTTTCAATAACTGAATTACAAACATCTTTGACTGCAACTCTATAAGACCATTTAATATTGGAAGTTTTACATAGCAACCATATATTTTTGAATTGCTTTTTGTCAAAACACAAATTTTCAATAACTGAATTGCAAAAATCTTTGATTCCAATTTTGGTAAATTTTCTGAAACTCTCTAAGACCATTTGGTTTTGGAAATTTTACCTAGCAACCATTCATTTTTGAATTTCTTTTCGTCTAAACACAAATTTTCAATAACTGAATTGCAAAGATCTTTTATTCCAATTTTGGTAAATTTTCTGATATTGTCAAAGAATACTTCTTTTTGGAAATTCTATCTAGCAACAATGTGAATTCAATAATTTTGAGTTAAAGTAGTCATCTCCCAAATATGGATTTAAGAAATTCTTGATTCCAATTTTGGTAAAATTCATGAAACACTCTAAGACCATTTAATTTTGGACAATTTACCTAGCAACCATTTTATTTGATGGTTGCCAGGTAAAATTTTATGTTAGCCTTTTGGTTTATAGAATAGATTATAAAATAAATGTCACTCATGGTGATTTATTAGGTATGATCAGTAGCGGGGCATAGTGTCCATTGACACAGATTCTCTTGTTTCCATGTGAATTGTTAAAATATGTTGGGTGTTTGATCTGTTACATATTATGTACTCATTTTAACATACTAATAAGCATAGAAGTGCAAAATTCTTACACGAAAATGACCTGAACAAAATTTCCTGCATTGACCCCTCAATCTCCTGGTTTTTGGAGGGAGATCCTCTGCATTGGCATCCTGAACTTATCACAAGTATGCTTAGAGCAAAAAATGTTGTTACAAAATTTTTCATTGCCAAAGACAGAAAAATTCAATACTACCTTTAAAAGTTAACTTTGGCTTTATTAAAATGTTTAATTAAGATTTAGGATTAACTCCCTCCATCGTAGTTTTGTCCTTAGATATATTTGATATTACTGATTATTCGGATTTCGTTTGGTTTTATGCATTTTAAATATTTTTGAAATTATGGATTTCCCTTGTTTAGGTTCTAGTGCTGCTGATGAGGAATAAATTTCCGAAATGGCCATACAGCTCATATAAATTATTGCAGTTGGAGTTTACATATGTGTTATGGTCTCATGTTCATTTACTCCATATCCTTTCGTAAAATATTGTATAACTGTTGAAATAATAAAAGACCATGCATGACTATATATATATAGCTATTGTTTAATTATCAATCAGCGCCCGAAAGTGCTCTTTTTTAGATTTCAATCAGCGCACTAAAGTGCCCTCTTCAAGATTGGCTCCCTGCCCTTTTTAAAATTCTTGCTGGAACTTTGTTATGAAAGTAAATGTAACTGCACTGTTTGATTTTCTGAATCTCAATAGAATTATTGGTTCCTTTCCTAATAATGATCTTGAAGTTCTTGGTGATATTATTCCTACAATACTTGTATGATGAGCATTTGTCAAGGTATAGTTGTTCAGCATAAGATTAGTTCCTTTGGATAAGATTGGTTCCTTTGGAACCACCATAAACATTGGCATATTCCTTTTGGAATATCTTGGCACAATTGTTATATACAGTGACCAGTGTCGCATATCTTTTGAAAGATAAGTGATAGGGCTTTCATATTTTGCATGTGCATTCCTTGTGGCAAGACCTTTTAATTGGGATCAAAATATTGGACCTTGTGACCTTGGCCTTTGCATGTTAAAAACTGTGGGTGTCCTTTGGATAACTTCTGTGTTTGCATCTAAACAAAATCATCACTGTTCATGATTTAAGTTTTCAATTGATGCCAGAATTTATTGATACATACATGTATTAATTTGTCAGAGGTACATTAAAATCTGTTCCTGCTTGATGTTTCTTTTTGACCACTACACAGGGGCATAAGTGTTTCACAAAGCACATCTTGATGTTTTTGTTTTTTAGGCCCCGCCACGAAGTGGAAGGGGCATATAGATTTACCCTTGTCCGTCCGTCCGTACTTACGTACCGATGTTAAGTTTTGCGTTTAGGTCCATATTTTAGTAACCTCTTGTAATATTTTAATATTATTACATCAGTATATGCACCTTGGTTAGTACTACCAGATTCACCAACAATTAGGGATCCATGACCTACATTTTACGCTAGAGTTACTTTTGTTAAATTTTGCGTTTAAGTCCATTTCTCCACAACAACACATCATACAACAATGATGTTTCATCAAATCAATTGCCTTGATGAGTACTACCAAAATCATTGAAAATAAAGTGGCTTTGACCTATTTTTTACGCTTGAGTGACTTTTGTTAAATTACAAAAATCATACAAAAAGTTACATGAAAAGGGATGGCACATAGAAATGACAAGGAAAATGACTATATGAGTGGATAACATAAAAATATATTTAAGAAATAATTCACGGGAGCTTTCGATTTTACCACGGGTTGGCCCTTTACGGCAAATATTTTACCCCGAGCGTATGCGAGGGTAAATATATAAGCACAAAGGGCAAATCCGTGGTAAAATCAACATATATTCATGCTCCCGTGAATTATTTCGATTCTAATATGACATTTACAGGGTACAGAAAAGATGAAATCGTCTTCGTCTTCGCCATTTTACCCCGTAAAGTATGATGTTTTGTTCTTTGACGCTGCAAAAACTGTCGTCAAACTGTCTATGACGTTATCAAAAGTACCGTAGATTGTCATGAAATATATATGCGGATTTTACCACGGTTATGGACACAAGGCGATTAAAGGACGTCACATAAGAATATAGATTTTGTTCATACTTTGCATCTGTTTTAAAATCATTATATCGTATACGTATAAAAAAAATTAAAAAATATGGGTAACCGTTGGAATAAGAGAAATACATGTTGAAATGTTAATTCATTTCTCTAGGTGATATCTATATAAAATTTTAGTTGCCCAAATTCTGTGTTCTGTAAATCAAGTAACAGATTTAAGGGGAATGTGTTTTTGTTCACCATTTTTTACTGAAAAGGTTATAAAAGGGATAAGATACATTTTAATAATAATTCCAAATGTAATTGTAACGTTCATTTTCATTCGGGTCAACGTCATAAATAGCAAACGGAAATATTTTTCGATATTTCCGTTTGCCCATGAATCTGCTCTGCAAAAATATAGTGCAGCATTTAAAGACGTCGTTATAACATGGATCACGCAGTTTTTAACGTACAAAATTGGAATTATATGGATAAAACGCTGATTTTTAGGAAATTATATTAATTATGTATGTATAAACTCCGGCAGCTCACTCACAAACTTTACATAAAGTCCTTCGGACTTTCTAAAAATGAGTGTTTAATCCTATAATAATTTTGTTATTTTCTTTATATCGGAACCCTAAATGAACAATTATTATGCAAAAATGGCAGAATAATACCACGGAGACACTTTAATCAATACCAAATACGAATAGGGTCATGAGCTTGTACAGGCATACGATATTGTATACATTGATCTTCGAAGCAAATCAGTTTTTATATTGAGCTTTGATTGTGGTGCTCCAATTACAGGAGGAAGATACAAAATATAACAAATAATGACGTACTGTAAAGTGTCCATTTTCAAATTTACACACACTCAATCGACCACCAAACAAATTGAATTGTTTTGAGGATGCAATATCAAAACACAACAGCAGAATAGGATTTCACATAAACTGTTTAATTTGTTTGGATGAGCTCAGGTAAAACTTGGTTCAAAATATATTTTTTTCTTAACGAGCGTAATGTGTCTTGCAAAAAATAATCTACACTTTACCAATTAAAATGTCAACAAATTTTTGACAGCTGATTTGTTAACAAAACAGAAAATATAGTTGAGCATCTCAGGGTAATTACCCACAACTTTTGATGTAACACTTAGTACAACAAAAGATTTAACATAAATGTCACCTAATGCAAAGCTCTCGAATGAAAAATAGTGTTTTCCCTTGTCCTGTTGGGGCCCATAAATAATGAGAAATGACCTACAAGTAATTTGTTTTGCTCCCAGCTTGTATTGCATCGAGTGCGGAGCGCAATTCAGTTCAATTCAATTTCAATTCAATTCAAAGTTTTATTTAAAGTCGATATGATATGAACAATATAAAACACAAGCTTTAGTAAAAGCTTTTAGCATCGACTATTAATAACAATAACAGCACAACATAAAAGCATAGGTGTTAACCCTCCTGTTTTCTGCGGGAGACTCCCGCAATTTGGCACAAAACTGACATTTCTCCTGCAATGAGATGGTCTCCTGGCGGGGAGACACAAATCTCCCGTTTTTCTGAATGTCTCCTGCAAAATCTCCCGCAATCATGTTGTCAAACTGATAATTATCCAGGTGAAATAATTTTATCGTACATGCCAGTTATTGATTTTTTGTCAATCAGCATTTACAGGTAAATATGTTAATTAGTCAGATTAATTATTGCTGATTGGGGCAGTAATGAAGACAGGTGTTGCTTATATTGCAATCAGTCAGTAGTGACAATAATTACCAGGAAACAACCTAGTTATTTCGATGACCATTTTTATAAAAATACCGCTAATTACCTCCCTTGTATACTTTTCCATTTCCTAAATAATGGCCTTAAGATTTTTGTGTTCACACTGAAATACCCCAATTTATTAGTATATTTTGCAAATTATCTAAATTACATGCTCTGAAATAATATTTTTGGACATTTTCACAATATTTTTTGGTTTTGTTGAACTTAAAAAATAAATGATTTTACCTATTTATTGATATATACTGATTTAATCTTATTTCCACTATACAATAGTAAGTCTTAAAAATGCTAAATATCAGATTTTATCATCTAGTTAACACATTAGCTAGTTTAAATACGCTTATAAAATTAACAGACAAAAATCTAGTAAACACATGGCATTAACTGACCTCACATAACATACTGGCAGGGGGAAGTCTGGGAAACAAGTCGAAAATGACGCTACACAAAATCTCCCGCAATTTGTAACTGGATTGCAGGAGATCTCCTGCAATTGGGTTTCAGAAGGTTAACAGGTATGGATAAAAGCATGCACATATACATTAAGACACATACAGACATTAAACACAATGATATCAGTAAAATACATAAAGGCATAAAGCACACAAATGGCATAAAAAGCATGCACATATTTAAACATTAAGAAACGTTAAGCATCAATTAATATACATGCAAGCGTTAAGCACACAGTTATAGTATATAGAACACAAAACATAAAAACAATAAATTAAAACACAGAGCACTAAAAAACATTTAAGTTAAAAACTACAAAGCAAACACATTATAATAAAGCACTAATAGCAGCATGTTATTTTAAATCTTTTAAATTGTGGTTAAAATGGTTAATAGACCTTATCCGAGTTCTGGTATTCAGATTCACCAGTTGTTGTTTGTCCGCCCTAAGTCACAAACGTGTCCGCCCCATGTGACCAACTTCATGACGTTTTAAGCTCTATGACGTGACGTTTTCTATACTGTGACGTTTTTCAAAGTAGTCTGGTAAATCCTAATACCATAGGTCGGATATGGTCTATTGCGAGCACACTATTTGTAAGTTTATTCTAATTAACAAAGGAAATAGAAAGCACAAGGAGGAAATAACAAAAAAAACAAAAAAGAAAACTAGATGCAATACGAGCTGAGAAATCCATCTGAGCAAAACAAATTACTAATAGTATTTTTATCACTAATTTTGTTATTAATATACACGAGATATATGTTCTTTTTCTGCTGAAATATTTTTTAGGTTAAACATGTAATTTTTAACTAAATATAGTGCTTTCCTTGATTGGATTATTTTTTTCATGAAACGTAGCGTGACGTGATATTAATACCCTGTTGTGACGTTCCATAGAGATTGACGATAATATGTTCATATCAGCGCAGTTCGGTGATAATACATGTAGAATTATCGTCGCTCGAAAACAATTGAAAATCAAGCAAATTAGCGATAATTAGGAATATAGTATATTTATAACCACAGGGCCTTGTCACTAATTTTAAGATTTTATTAGTAATGTTTTGCATTGATAGTAAAATTTCCTAGTAGATAACAAGGCCACATGGTAAAACTATAATTGCACTTGTTCCTACTGAAAATCAGTATTTGCACTGCCAGTGCCTCATTGTTCGGGGATAGAACCTTATGTCAACGTATATTTGTTCCGCCTAACAGAAGTACCGTTGGAAGAAATATTATAAACATTGACATAATATTTCTTCTATTGGGAACATCTGTTATATAACGTTTATTCCATCAGGAACAAATACTGTTACGATGGAACTTCTGTTCTGTGACACTTGGAGGTTTTGCTTCTTAGCCAACCCTGCTACTGAATGAGCTAAAGAAATATTCCATTGGCTCAGTTGATTTTTTATGACCCGCCACACGAAATGGCAAGGTATTATGTGATACCCTCAGTCGTGTGTCCGTCCGTCCGTCCCCCAAATGTTTCCGACTGATAACTTGTGAACTAAATAACACAAGGTCTTCAAACTTGGTATGCAAGTTGTTTACTACAAAACTCAGGTCAGGTTCGATTTTGGGTTCACAGGTCCAAGGGGTTTTTGGAGTTATGCCCCTTGAAACTTTGAAATTTTGCGAATTTTAGGGTTTCTGACTGATAACTTGTGAACGAAATAACACAAAGTCTTCAAACTTGGTATGCAAGTTGTTTACCACAAATCTCAGGTCAAGTTACATTTTGGGTTCACAGGTCCAAGGGGTTCTGGAGTTATGCCCCTTGAAACTTCGAAATTTTGCGAATTTTAGGGTTTCTGACTGATAACTTGTGAACGAAATAACACAAGGTCTTCAAACTTGGTATGTAAGTTGTTTACCACAAAACTCAGGTCAAGTTGGATTTTGGGTTCAGAGGTCCAAGGGGTTCTGGAGTTGTGCCCCTTGAAACTTTGAAATTTTGCAATTTTTAGGGTTTTGTACTCAGTACTTGTGAATGAAATACCATACTGTCTTCACACTTGGTATGTAAATTGTATACCACAAAACACGGGCCAAGTCTAATTTTGGGTTTAGTGGTACACATAGTTTTGGAGTTATGCCCCTTTTAACTTAGAAATTTTGTGTAACGTGGCCGGGTATCATGTACATTTGTTATGCACCATTACTATTTTTACTGGCTGTATACATGTATCTATTGCCTGAAGACCACTCAGGTATATAAAGCACCTCCTTGACAGATCTATTCATCATTGGATGCAGAACACAGTTATTTTGTGTGAGGTCATAATAAACTACCCCAATCCTTTATATGATATGAGTATAAAATTATATATGGACATCTATATACCAATGGAAAGCTAAAAATCTCAAGTTTCATGATATTTAAAAATATTAATAAATTTTACAATGGTACATGCAAACAGAGATGATTACAAATGTAGACAAAATGGTAAATTTCACTGAAAATTGCATCAAATCGGGCCATGTTGAGCCAAAAATTTCAGCAAGACTGGTGCACAAATCACCATTGAAATTAAATTCATTGCAAAGAACATGATTTCTTCTTTCTTGTAAGTAGGGTTTTAGGGTACGGTCACCGGCTCCAAAAGCTGCTATTTTGCCTGGAAGCTAAGTTCAAAATTTAGCACATGACAACTACAGTATTCATCCAATTGTCTCCCTTGCACAAAGTTGACACAAAAAAAAATTTTAAATTAAGCTCAGACTTCATTTATCTATTAATTTTATCATCAAGTCCAACTCTAAACATAAATATAAAAGTTGACAGGAATATGTTGGTGATTGACTTGTCCGTGTCTTCTTATAAAATTTTAGTTTCTTGATATTAGGGTTATTGGATGTGGTTTGTTTCCATTGATTTATCCACTTTTTTACCCTTTTGGGCCATTTAGGGCTTGCTATATGGTGTGAGGTTCCTCACTGTGTTGAAGACGTACTGTACGGTGACCCCTAGATGCTTTGTTTTGGGTCGTTTTAACCTGGATATGAGATGTTGTCTCCTTGACATTTACCCCATTTCCTTTCTTTTTCATATTTTCAATGTTAGGACCTTCAAATAGCAGGGAATCCCATAAATGATATAATCATCTTGGAAAAGCCCACTAGCAAAAATTACGAAACTATGTCTTGCTACCCATTATCATTATGATAATTTTATATACAATGTTGGTTATTTTATGCATTTCTTATATTTCCAAAAATGGGAATGAAAATTTTATAGTCTCTGTTTAAATTATGGATTGAACAAAAATCATGTAGTGTTTACATGTTCTCACTGTATCCTTGGTTACATTTTATCATGTTATTTCAATGTAATTTTGAAGCCATCTTGGACATATATCTATGATTCTATGATTCTAATACTGTGGAAGTACTTTTATTCGTGGACATCAATTTTCGTGGTTTTCATAAATGTCATTATTTCGTGGGTATTTAAATTCATGGAATCGAATTCCATACATTAAAACCCTATGGAAAAATATGTTTCGTTGGGAATTTAAATTCGTGGTTTAAACGAACCACGAAATCCACGAAAATTGGAACCCAACGAACAATAGTACTTCAACAGTAAATAGACCAAATTTGAGGTTTCGGAGTTAACTCCAATGATTGAAAATAAGGGGCTATACAAAAAAATAATGGGAATGTACAATGTAATAGAAAAATAGCTTTCACCAATGTTTGAGGAAATCTAGGTCAATTCACTTTGCCAGTATATTGATACAGCCTTGTGGAATAATTCAACATGCCTTTAAGGATGGTGATGTGCACGGGTAATTATAAAACCCTGAATGTTGTATCATATTACAAGGATGTGATTATGCCAAGTTTATTTCCTGTCAAGAGGTACAAGTCTGAAATTATGTCCCTTAAAGCTTTTAAAGTTTTTACATCTAGGAGTTAATAATTTCCAACCAATCACTTGTGAATGTAATGGCAGACAGTCTTGTGACTTGGTATTTAACTTTTTTACTACAAAACTCAGACCAAATTTTTGTTTTGGGTTCAGAAGTCTATGTGGTCTTTCAGTCATGTCCCTTGAAACTTTAAAATGTCAATTTCAGGTTTTCTGACTTATACACATGTAAATATAGTAAATTGTAGGTAACTTTGCCTGTTCTATTGAGATACCTGTTGTACAGGTTTGACTGACGTATTTGTCTGTTGGAAGGGAAAACAAAGCATTAATTTCAAGTTAATTAGGGTTTAGAAAATGAATCATAAAAAAGAATATTTATTACCTACATTGTAGTTTAAGAGTAGTAAAGGTACAGATACATGAGATGAAAAAAAACTTTGAAATAATGTAAGAATTTTGATTTGCATGCTTAGCATTCTAATAATTTTTACCAAACACAGCTAATCATGACCATTCAGCTTACCTATACATATTGAAACTAGAAAACACGAGGGGACTTTATAAACATAAGAGGATGATATAAATCGGATAATGGTTTTTATGAAATAAAAATGATACGCTAGGCTATGGAATAGCCTTGGATAGAAAATTGCGTGTTTGATTGACAAGGGTGTAGTGGCTTATGATGTATTTGTATACTCAAATCAATTTCTCGGTTTCTTCTTTTGGTCTGCACATGTGATAAAACAGTCACTGATTCGATCAAACCTCTCCTTTTTTTTGCCAACAGCAACTCAAAGTAGTTTCCTGCTTTTTTTGTTTTGTTTTTGCATTCTCCTTGGGTGTATTCTCCTTGGGTGTATTCTCCTTGGGTGCATTCTCCTTGGGTGTATTCTCCTTGGGTGTATTCTCCTTGGGTGCATTCTCCTTGGGTGTTGCTTTTTTTATCTTTTATCCCTCAACAGAAACAAACGTTATTAACTAAAATGTATACATGTATTGAAGCAGTGCATTTGTGTAAATGCTTTCTAGCAATTCTGAGCATTTAATACTTCAACTATGGCTTCAGGTTTCACAGACAGTGCATTTGTGTAAATGCTTTCTAGTAATTCTGAGCATTTAATACTTCAACTATGGCTTCAGGTTTCACAGACAATCCTTACAACCAATGTAACTGGTTTTTTTTCTAGCGCAGCACGCTATGACCACAACATAATGACAACAAATAAATATGCACCTAAATAGTACTTTCTTAATTTAATGTGATTGATACAATAATAAACCTTTTACAGCACACACAAATAAACACCGGTAGCTCTTTATTTTTCCGCAAAAAACACAATTCTATCTCTTTCCACCTTTCATTATCCATTGCCTAAGTATCTCAACAAATTACAATCACGCTTTGTTTAACACAATTGAAAAGTCTTTTATAGTATTTGTATATTATTGATTATTGCACAATACCTCATCTTTATTTATTAACTTCTGGTTTTAAATTTATACATTACTGTTCTTATTCTTTTTATCATATCTATATTTATCTTGCTAAGCGATATTGCAATACCAATCCCATCATCCTCTACAAACCTGTTCCCAGTACCACCTACAGTAAATGCTTATAATACTTTTCAACTTCCATAAGGAAACAGAAAAATTAAACCCCATCCCGTTTTATCAGGACGAAACTGGACGCCATTTTGATTTTCGAGAATATGAAATTTCTATTGGTCAATAGTCTTCAGCGCATGCGTTCTCCTCACTGCGCAAGTGTGCTCCTCACTTCTCCCCAAGAACTATCTATATAGCTAGGCTATTCCATAGCCTAGCTTATAAAAAAGCTTTAATCACTACAAAACAATAAAATAACACCCTCAGTGATAGTATGTGTACCACTTATTTGAATAACTGTACAATTAATTTATATGTAATTTTAAATTTAGGACATATGATGAGATGTCCTTGGATATACAGTGAAACCTGTCTAAACCGAATCCCTTTGGGTCTGAAGATTTTGTTCTGTTAAGACAGGTGTTCGATTTACACAGGTTCAAAATATAAAGAAATTGATAGAAAGGGTCTTCACATTATGTTTGGTTTAGACAGTTTTCGGTTTTGTCAGGGTACGGTTTAGACAGGTTTCACTTAATATTCTTCCTTAATGTTTCTTTGGTCTTATTTAGAAAACAATAATTTCTCAGTCAAAATGTATTTTATATGCTTTTTATTTTGTATATAACCAGAGTTATCTCCCATTATATATGGTTTATGATGAAAATATGAGAAAACTGATGGTTAAAGTTTCTTTTTTTTCCTTGTACATTTATCAATATTTCATTGAAAAACTGTTAGCTAAGAGCAAATATCAGCCTTAATCCAGAAAATAACAAACCTATCGACCAATACTTTTTAACAGCAGATTACATTTTCGTTGATGGATTTTTGTATATAATGCTACATTAACAAAACAAATAAAGGGTTATGGAGTAAATGTTCATGGAACAAAATCCCTATAAATACATGTTAAGATTAAGCCAATGGAACAGCGCTTTAATTGTTGTTATTTATCTTGAAGTCACCATGAGGCCTTCAACAAAGAGCAAATAGTCTCTTACCTTACAGTAACTTCTAAGACGGCCCCTAGTAATGGTTTGAACAGAATTCACTTGCTAAATGTTGAACAACTCTACATCAATTTATCCTTTGTAGTGGATGGGGTCATCTATAAGCATAGCATATCATGCAAAGTACTCTTAGAAACACTGTCATCCATTGCCCTACAAAGGGACTAATAGAAAAAACAACATATAAGCGATCACAGGGCACTCATCGAGTTGATTGTAAGGGAAATTGGCATGTAAAATCTGGAGATGTATGCAGTATATATACAGATGGCAAGAGAAATAGTTAAATTTTTACAAAACAAGTCAGCCAAATACTGAATTTTGATAGTGCATTCATATGAGAAATTCTCACTGGAACCAATACACCATAACTGACAAAATAAACACAGAGCAGAAGTCAGATGTAGAAAGGGCTTGATGCAAGAATAAACAAGGTTTGTGATCTGTAAATGTATCTTTCTATTTTTAGGTTTATGTACCAATGTGGTATGCCATGGAGAATGAGCAGAATTTATATGCGTTGTCTGAAAGACTGATTAGAGCCATCAGTAACTGGCATCTATCTGTTCCAATGGTAGATGATATTGAAGATTTAATCGATGCCGGAGCTGATGTAAACAGATTACACGGAACACTATTACCATTACACTGTGCTTGTATGGTTAGCGACAGTGATACACTGAAACTTCTTATAGATAAAGGAGCTAAGGTATTTTTCATGTCACCAGAACAATGTACAGGCATTTAGTTTAATTTTTCCCTTGTCAGTTATTTGGTCATTTTGCACTAAACAGATCTCTGGATTTGTTTTGGATTTTATTCAGATTCACCCATTTTTATCAGAGATATTGACCTTTGGAGGTAAACATTTCCCTGAAATAACCTTTTTAGCTCACCTGGCCTAAAAGGCCATGTCAGCTTTTGCCATCACTATGCGTCCGTCGTCTGTCTGTCCGTCAACAATTTCAAAAATCTTCTCCTCTGAAACCACTGGGCAAAATGTAACCAAACTTAACTTGAATCATCACCAGGGTATGGCTTCTCAAAATTGTGTTCGATTAGTCGGCTGGTCAAACAACATGGCCGCCATTGCNTTAATCCTTCGGTTTTAGAATTTACATAAATTTAGATAACAGTAATTAAATAAAGTGTACACATGAGATATTATCTCATGTACAAGTACACCATATCTAAGAAAAATAAAGAGCATACATCTCTACCACGGGGAATTGTTTTACCAACTCCACACTGCAATCTCTGCAGATCTCTGGATTTGTTTTGGATTTTATTCAGATTCACCCATTTTTATCAGAGATATTGACCTTTGGAGGTAAACATTTCCCTGAAATAACCTTTTTTTATACCCCACAAACAAAGTTTAGGGGGTAAATTTGACTTCGAGTTCAGCACAACTCTTCCTAAACCACTTGAAGGATTTTGTTGAAACTTTACACATATATAATACATATACTGAAATTATAGGAAATTTCTATTTGTGGCCATTTTGATAACTTTTCTCTACAGTGCAGATAAAATCAAAGGATTTGGAAGACCAGAAAATCTTATATCAAAATATCTCTTACAAGTAGAAAGCACAAGCAAAACTGTGTTATGTACATATGAATTGCATTTTAGGGAGAGGGCTATATATAATGTTGTGATAACTTGCGCCCGATCCCATTGCTGTAAATATTTTGAGCAATAAAATATGTTTAATTCAAATTCAATTGCATTTAACAAAAAATAAACAAATTTAGTCTTGTTTCTCATGTTTTCATATTTTCAAACTTGGGAGAAATACATCTCATTAAATTTCCTTCAAATCTGTTCAGAATGGTGTCTTCCCACTTATCCAACTTTTTATTTAATTGCCTAGGGTTATGTTTATTTAGTACTTGATAATAATGAGTCAGGAAATTAATTAACAAAAAATTGTTCCATGGATAAAATTCTTGTTGATTTAATATCACAATTTGATAAAAAGAAGTAATACATGTCAATTAATTGAAAATAAAAAAACTTTTTTAAAATATGACCAATAAATACAGTTTTTTTATGGAAAAGGAAAAAATTGTAAATATCACTTTAAAATCAAAAAGAAAAAAAAAAGAAAAAAAGTAAATGACACAATTACAAGAAATATTTTTAGGGGACAACCATTTGATTTTCAGGGGGAGGCTTGGGCGATTTTGAAAATAAAAAATTCAATCTTGGTGCCAGTGAAAGTAAATATTCTTATCCTACTTGTCATGAAAATATTTAATTTTGATTCGAAGAATAAATTTTTTATTGCAAATGCAAATGAATAATTTGAAGGGACATTTGGTGAAAATAAATAATTTGTTCCAGATAAAAAAATTTTCTAGGCAAAATCGCCCAAGCCTTCTGAAAATCAAATGGTTGTCCCCTTAATCATATGTTCTGTTTCAAAAGCACCTAAGCCTATTAATTAGTGAATTTTATGTCTGTATTTCTGACTTTTCAACGACTACTCAATAACCATTCAAAGATATTTGCTTTGCATATTAGCAAATGCACTCGAGCCACAAACCATACTCAGTCTAACTATGGCAAATGCACAAGCACGAGTAGATTATATTAAACACACTTGGGGAATTACACAGGCTCTGGACTCGTGACTCCATGCAACCTTTTTAAACGTTGGACTTAAGGCTCCAGGCTCCTAAGACAACTACGACACTAAGACTCCGGGCAACGCTAGGACTCTGGGCTCCAACACTCATGAGAGCTCCGGGCTCCATATACATGGGATCCGGGCTCAACATACGTGGGCTCCGCGCCTGTGTTATTACCCCCACCGGCCATAACATGCAAATGGTCACCACGTAGCAGTAAATGGCTACAGATATGTCACGAAAACAGAGAAACAAGACAGAGATGCAGAACGTGCCTACTGGAAATGTACTGAGAAGCACTATCAAGATACAGCAAACACCCGTAATATATATTTTATTAAAAAGTTGGATAAATGGGAAAAAGTAATATTACTAAAACAACAAATACAGAATACAGTTCTTTGTGTTTTAACTTTTGGTGTCATTAATTAAACAAATTCTTCAATTAAAATATTTTAATAATGAAATTTCCAATACCTAGAAATACATTTTCAAATGTTTAAGGAGCTCAGCTAGCCTATTTTTTAATATGCTTTGAAAACTACTTCAACTTGTTGTTATAAAATCTGCATGCTTCCTGATATAGGGTCTATATAATTCATAGTAGATATTTTTATGTTCTAGGTAAATGATGCTGATGGCTATGGTAGATCTGCACTACATTATGCTGCTGAGCGGGACACATTATGTACAGAAATTTTATTGGAACATGGGGCCAACATCAATGCAGGAGATGCTAATATGAACACAGCACTTCATTGGGCAGCATTCAAAAGTAACGAGCCCTGTGTCAGACTTTTACTCAAAAACGGTGCAAATGTGGATGCAAGAGATTACAATAATGATACCCCTTTAAGTTGGGCAGCTAGAAAAGGCAGCTTATCTATAATACGTCTACTGTTAGATTATAACGCATGTGTAAACTGTAGGAATCTGAATGGACTGACAGCTTTACACAGAGTAGCATCAGTTCTTGCCAGCGGACTCAATACAGATACTGACAATGATTGTTTGGAGTTATTACTGAAAGCTGTAGGACAATTCGACTTTAGAAAAGAAAATGGCGAACTCCCAGCAGATTTAGCTAGGGATAACAAGCTGTGTGAAATCGTTTTACCATTGTCACAGAACGTCAGACCATTACAGAACTTGTGTCTGTATTCTATACGACAAATGTTAGGTAGACGATACCTGCCTAATGTTGTTCCTAAATTGCCTCTACCAAGATCTCTGAAGGATCTAGTCTTACTGAAGAGATAGATTTTATTCATGTTAATCATATTAAGTTTTAAATACAACATCATATTAAGTTTTAAATATAACATGTACTCTCTGAAGGCTTAGAATTTTGACATTCCAATTTTTATACAACCGCAAAAATTTGCGGTCGTATTATGGTATGTGTCAGCGTCTGTCTCGGTGTCTGTGGAAAAGGGGTAAAATTGGGTATTTTCGTGACTAAGGACAGCATAACTTTGTTTCTAGTGTACAGATCATTTTCAAATTTTAGTATGATGTTTCTTAGCACATGCTTAATAATTTTATGTTCCTGGTCCCACCTGTTTTAGAAAAAAGGGCCAAAAAGGGTTAAATCTGGTGTTTTCACATATTTGACTGTAGAATCCTCATTATTAATCAGATGTTGATGGGATTTCTTTCAGTGTGCTCCTTAGGAAATTTCCAATCTGTTATATGACAATGGATTTCATGTGAGAAGTACTGTTCATGAGATAAATGGGGCACAAAAGGGGGAAATTTCAAAAATTATATTTTTAAAATTTTAGTCCAATTTTGATGCAATTATTTGTAATGGATTCCTTATGAAAAATTAAAATGGTGTTGCACTATCAGATTTTTTATTTCTTTACTGAACTACGAGGGACCAAACGGTGGATTCCTTATGAAAAATTAAAATGGTGTTGCACCATCAGATTTTTTATTTCTTTTCTGAACTTTGAGGGACCAAACGGGGCCAAAATTGCAAACATGCAGGTAACTTAAAATTATTATTTTTATCTGATTTAGATGGGATTTTTTTCTTTGGATTCCTCTTGTTGTAAGCTTTCAGCAGTATGTCAACAGGTTTGGTGTATTTCTTACTGTTTCCAAGCTATAAGGGGTCAAAAGGGGCCAAAATTGAAATATTTGAATATGTGAATTTTTTTCTTCAGATTTTGG
>MJUU01069764.1:5089-28336 GCA_002080025.1 Modiolus philippinarum | reverse complement strand
GCAGGTGACTTTTGTCCTTGACCTCAATTTCACAGTCTAGTGAGCATGTTCACTTTTCTGATTAGTTCACTTAGATTTCACATCAATTTAGAGTCCAGCAGGGACAGGCGAGACATCCTTTAGGGTCATCACTTGTTGTATAGATGAGACCTTTGGTTGCCTGTAATTTTTGCCATATATGGCTTCTCCAGTCATGAAATGTACCCATTTTGTCACAACTTGAAACATAACATCAGAATCAGAAATTGTGTTCTTTGAATGTAACATTATTAGGCATGGTTGCATTTTATCATGCCGTCATATTGGCAAAATCGTCTTTTGTGGTGGGAGTAATTTGAAAAAATTATTATTTGTGTTGCTTATACGTTTATCATATTTTTACACCTCTAATGTTTTCAAAGTATTTTTAGCACACTATATTAGAATACATTTGTAATTATTATCCCCTCGCCCAATGAAGTTGGGGAGGGGATATAGCGTTTGACCCGTTGGTCCGTTTGTCCGTCCGTTCGAACTTAAGACCATATATCTTTTGAATAACAAGTCTTAGATGGACAATGTTTTGTCCATGGATACATCTTGAGGAGAACTTGAGGTTGATATATAGAATAGGTGGATTTGACCTACATTTCATGCATGAGTCCCTCAGGTTAAAGTTTTTGTAAAAGTCCAGATCTGGGATACTACAACTTGCAGAGGAATAATATTTTGTATGTAGATGCGTCTTGTAAAGTTACAAAGCTCCAGATAAAAATTAGGTCACTTTGACCTACATGTACATTTCATGCATGAGTGACTTAGGTTAAAGTTTTTGTAAGCGTCCAGATCTGGGATACTACAACTCGAAGAGGAATAATATTTTGAATGTAGATGGGTCTTGTAAAGTAACGAAGCTCCAGGTACAAATTAGGTCACTTTGACCTACATTTCATGCATGAGTGACTTAGGTTAAAGTTTTTGTAAGAGTCCAGATCTGGGAGAAGAATAATATTTTAGATGCGTCTTGTAAAGTTACAAAGCTCCAGATAAAAATTAGGTCACTTTTACCTACATTTCATGCATGATTGACTTTTTTGTAAGAGTCCAGATCTGGGATATTACAACTTGTAAAGGAATAATTTTTTATATGTAGATGCATCTTATAAAATTAGGAAGCTCCAGATGAAAATTGAGTCACTTTGACCTACATTTCATGCATGAGTGACTTAGGTTAAAGTTTGTGTTATAGCTTGGATTTTAGATACTACAACTGGCAGAAGATTAATCTTTCATCAGTAGATGCATATATGCTTTACCTATGAGGCTCCTGATTGAAATAAGGTCACAACATTTCTTGCATGACTGGCTCAGATTTAAGTAACAAGCAAGATCTTGAATAGTACAACTTCCTTGAGTTCTTATATTACTAGAGAAACATTCAATAAACGGGCGAGGGGATTAGCTGTCGTTTCCGACTGCCCCTTCTCTTGTTATTATACCCCACGCTACGAAGTTGCAGAGGGTATAATGTTTTGACCCGTCTGTCCGTCAGTTGTTGTCACTGCAACTCCCCTGTGAACCGCTTGACAGATTGCTTTCATATTTAGAGGGATTGTTGGTCATAATGTGTAGATGTGCATACCATACCACCATATTGATTGGATAATTTTTGTGGGAGTTATGGGACTTAGACTATTTTCAGTAAAAATACCAAAGTATCATCTTGTCACTGCAACTCCTCTGAAACTGCTTAATGGATTACTTTCATATTTGGTAGGATTGTTGGTCATGATGTGTAGATGTGCATACTGTACTACCTTATTGATTGGATTATTTTTATGGAAGTTAAACTATTTTCAGCTAAAATAGCAAGTATCATCTTGTCACTGCAACTCCTCTGAAACCGCTTAATGGATTGCTTTCATTTTTGGTAGGATTATTGGTCATGATGTGTAGATGTGCATACTATACTGCCTCATTTATCGGATTATATTTATGGGAGTTATTGGACTTAGACCATTTTCAGCTAAAACACCAAGTATCATCTTGTCACTGCAACTCCTCTGAAACCGCTTAATGGATTGCTTTCATATTTGGTAAGGATTGTTGTTCATGATGTATAGATGTGAATACTATACTGCCTTGTTGAGTGGATTATTTTTATGGGAGTTATTGGACTTAATACTATTTTCAGCTAAAACACCAAAGTATCATCTTGTCACCGCAACTCCACTGAAACCCCTTCAATTAACTTGTGCAGAATGATTGTGCATATATCAAAGATGTACATGCTACTTGGATTTTTATTTTTTATCATTTTTGTCAAAATTACACATTGATAAACTTTGTCATTTTTATTTATGATATTGCTGATAGGGTACTTTTGGAGTTCAATAATGCAGGATTTTCTGATATATAGGGGCATGGGGTATGTGAACTTGCTCACTAAGGTTCTTTAATTTTCTATTTAAGCAATTTATTTAGCATACAAGTATATGTGTGTGTGTTTTTTTTTTTACCAAGTTATTGCAAATAGAAATATGACTACAACAAAATATGAATATTATCTTAGAATCAGAATAATTTGTATAATTACATGGCTGGATTTATAATTTTATATACAGGTAGGTTAGTAAAGCTAATTACGATTGGTAGAAGACATTTCAGTATTATTATGCAGGTGTTAAACTTTTTACCATATAGATAAGACTTAATATTTTTAACTTTAATGTTATTTATGAAGAATTATTGATCTTGACTGAATTCCTTACAAGTAGGTGTCAAGGTTGTTGAAATACAAAAAAAAAGAATGTTTAAAAAAAAAATACTAAGTCGGTGGTCTACACTATTATTGAGTTCAACTCCTCTTATACCACTTAAAGATTTTGATGAAAATTTACAAAAAGGAAGGACACTATATGCAGATGTGCATGAAGGAATAATATTGTTGTCAGACTCCATTAAGGACAGATACCTTGACTTTTTGATCAAATCCAGTTATTCTGGTAAACTTTTTATAAATACAGTTAAAATCTTATGGCTTGAACACCCAACGGACTATTGAAAGCACTCACTGTTTGAGATAAAGGGATGTTCAAGCTATTGAGGTCAACTGATTAAACTTGAACAAAAGGACCACAAAAAGGGTTCCAGACATCCATGGTGTCCAAGTTATTGCAGTTTGAGCCATAAATTGTTCCAGACATCCATGGTGTCCAAGTTATTGCAGTTTGAGCCAGAAATTGTTCCAGACATCCATAATGTCCAAGTTATTGCAGTTTGAGCCAGAAATTGTTCCAGACATCCATGGTGTCCAAGTTATTGCAGTTTGAGCCAGAAATTGTTCCAGACATCCATGGTGTTCAAGTTATTGCAGTCTTAGCCAGAAATTGTTCCAGACATCCATGGTGTCCAAGTTATTGCAGTTTGAGCCAGAAATTGTTCCAGACATCCATGGTGTTCAAGTTATTGCAGTTTGAGCCAGAAATTGTTTCAGACATCCATGGTGTCCAAGTTATTGCAGTTTGAGCCAGAAATTGTTCCAGATATCCATGGTGTTCAAGTTATTGCAGTCTGAGCCATCAAATTTCAGCTGTATATTTTTGCATAAAGTACTGAACACATTGCAACTTTAAGAAACTAATTTCAATTAAAATCTATTTTTGGTGATTTTTTTACACCATGTTCATAATGCTTAGTGATCTGGATTTTTCTGTATGATAAAGGGATTATTTTTGATCATGTAAATAGATAAAACATGTTACAAGTATTATATTTTGTTAGTCCTATTTATAAAAAAATTCAATATTGGTTATTGACTAAAATATAGATAATCTGAAGTGAAAACAAGACTTTGTTTGATTTTGATTGTATCTGGTCACATTTTCAATTTGATCTGTCAATCACAGTATGATGAGGTTATTAAAAATGTCAATGTAGAAGATTGACAAATATTTATGTTCTATAGTTACATTTTGTTTATCAGTTTTAAAAAAATTCAGAATTTGAAAGTGTCAAATATTTTTTTATATGTCCCCAAATAAAGCTGAGATCCATCTGGTTTTGGGAGTATTTTCTTAGACTGTTAACTTTAAATTCTTTGTAACTTAAATATACTAGATGCTTTGTTTTGGGTCATTTTACCCGAAGATGGAATGTTGTCTCATTGACATTTACCCCATTTCCCTTTTTTTTCATACGTCTTTTTAATTCTTTGCCACATGTCTTTTATAGCAACACGTTTAGGACGACCTCGTTTTTCTGATTCATTTCATATTTGCCACATGGTGTCTGGAACAGTGGAACTGTGATACCTTAATCAACTTAATACCTTCATCATTTAATGTGAAAGCAGGGGTAGGAGCTGCTATAGACTCTATCAATCTTTCTGACAGTCTCTCTGTCAAGTTTATACCAAGTTCGTGAAATCTGAAATTCTGACACTTTTAACACAATATTTCTGAATCTTTTCAAAGTAAGTTATGAATACATTGAAGATGTTCTCATCCCATTTTTAGCTCCCCTGGCTATAAAAAGTCAAGGTACGCTCTTGCCACCATTTGGCATCCGTTGTCCTTCAGTTGTATACTTTTTTTTCAAAGATCATCTCCTCTGAAACTGCTGACCCATTTGAAAACAAATATTGTCGACACAATAGTCCAATTAGGGTGGTTCCCATTATGTTTGGCAAATCCACACTTCGTTCAAGATAGTTGCCAGGGGGAAACTTAGTTTAAATTTTAGGTGTATTGCAAACTCTTCTGGCCAGTTGGAATTGAATTGTTCACAACTGTCCTTTGTTGACTGAAAATTGTGTCCAGCTAGTTTGTGTCATATCCAAGATGGTGGCTAATGAGGAATTGAGCCAATGGGAAAATATTTGAAGATCTTCTCCTCTTAAGCCACAGAGCCATTAAAAAACCAAATTTGGTCCCATGTAAAAAAGTGTTTAGGATGTCGGTGCTTCATCCAAGCTGGCATAGATCTTATTTTATCATTAAACCCTCTAGGAAAAGATATTCATAGATCTTTTTGTCTGAAACTAAATTTTCATAGTGGAACTTAACTTGGTCGCACTTGTCTTTAGTTGGCCCACTTTGAAAAATGTGTCTTGTATCGAGTCAACAGCAGATCCAAATGGCAGTCAGCTTGAACATAGTTCAACATTGGGCCATATTACATAGTTCAACATTGGGCCATATTACATATAGTTCAAAATTTGACCATATTACAAAGAGTCCTATTGACATACATGGGACCCTTAACATGGAGTTTATTTGGACTGTCTAGGTCAGCCATGGACCAGGTCACACAGGTGAAAGAAATACCATATAGCGAGTTATTTTCGCGGGTCAAAAATTTCGCGGATTTGAGTGGAAAATGTATACGAAAAATTTACGCGTTTTAAATTTTCGCGGATTACTAAAGATTCTTTATATATCCTAAGAGTTCATAAAATTTTNGCGGAATTTATTTTCGCGATTTAAATCCATCCGCGAAAATACGCGAAAATTAAAACCCCGCGAAAATAACCCGCTATACGGTAGGTTCTTGAAAGTTTATTGCTTGATTTCAAGGCCCTTAAGCTACAGCATAATCATTCAATACCTCAGTAGTTTGCCTTAATGACCTTGTATGCATTCCAGATTTACCTCAATAGTATTCCTGAATGACCTCAATAGTATACGCCTATTCACTGGCTATGAGGACAATAGCAAGTTTATGGTTTCCAGACACACAACTATTTCTGGACATGAAGCATGGGAAACCACAAACTTGCTATTGTTTGAATAACCAGTATGTAAATGTTTTATTGTAGCCAACTCAAACATCAAAGGTATCAATGTAATGTCATTAGTATATAGTTCATCATCCTATTTAATGACCAGTAAATCGTTCATCACCGTACAATAGTCATTAAAACTATTGACCGGTAAATAGTCTGTTTGTGACAAGTATGAAAAAAAAAAAAATTGATATAGAAAATACATACTGAGGTATAATAATATTCCTTAATGACCTCAATAACATGCCTGAATTACTTTAATAACATTTCTGAATGACCTCAGTGACCTTATTGACATTCCTGAATGACCTTAGTGACCTTAATGACATTCCTGAATAACCTCAATAACATGCTTGATTGACTACAATAACATGCATAAATATGATCGCAATATATACCAATAGCAGTTCTTGCTTAAATTTATATGATCAATCGAGGGTAAGGTATAGCAGTACTCCCAATACTTACTATGCCAAAAGCTTCACAAAATTATGTGGTGTTCTCAGATTATGTTTTTACAGTTTACCAAATTGCACTGTATTTTTCTCCAAAACTGCCCTCTGTCAAACCTATTTTATTATGATAAATTTTAACAATGCTAAAGGGTACATATTCATGATATATCAAATCTTACTGCATCAAGATCTTTTAGGTCAAAGTACCGGTATTTTTTAAAACTGAAGACTGGTTATAACGGATACAAATATTCTTTGAAGTCCAACATACTGTATGTAAACGATGCATGCAGATGATGCCTGACTTTATTAAGATAATGACTTCTGAGTGAGTTTCAGTGAGGAATATAGAAGTGAACAAATGTAGTATCTCATGCAAATTTTTGAATACCTGTTCTACCTATATCATGCTACAAAATACACTGTTCAATTATATTTGTCCTTGACCTTAACTGGGAGGGAACTAAGGACAAAGATGTAATCCAGGTGTCCTTTTTGTCTGTTCCTCTGTTACAGACATTATTTACTTTAAAAACTTAATAGAATCTTGATATTTGCTTTCCTAACAGGAGAGGCATAAGCCCATGGTGATTTTGAGGTCATTATCCCAAGGTCAAGTTCAGAGTTACTGAACATGAACTGACATTTGATAGAAGTATTTGTTTTCAGATGTTCCACAAAATCCTACTTTCCATGGTGATCAAGCTGTGTTATATCAGAAGATTAAGAAGTCGATGAATTTTTGAGGTCACTTTTGTAGGACAAAATCAACCAAGCATGGATTATCATTTGTAAACATTTGGGGCTTTCACATGTTTAAAAATTCAGATATCTTACTAATCTAATTTTTAGACCAGATGTTGATTTTTAGGTCACTACATTGAATGTCAAGGTTATACTATATCATTTGAATGTTAACATATTATTTAAGGATTTTCCTACCTTATTTTAATAAATTTGATGTTGGTGACATGCAGTGCTGTTCTATTAAGTTGAAGGCTAACCTCTCACTCTGCAGATTTTAGGTGAAGGTCATAGTAAGATCAAAGTTAAAAATATGTATTCTTATACTTTTAACTTAATTCAAATTTGAGGTCAATCCAGCATGTATTGTCATTTGTAAAAATTTTGGGTTCAAATATCTTAAAATCTAATTTTGAGACTAAATATTGATTTTGAGGTCACTATCTCGATGGTCAAGGTCATACTACTGTAAAAGTGTTATTGTTCGTGATGTTCCAATTTTCGTGGATTTCTTGGTTCGATTAAACCACGAAATTAAGATCCCAACGAAATGCATTTTTTCCATTAAGTTAAAATGTATAGAATTTGAAACCACGAATTTAAGTTCCCACGAAATAGTGATATTTAAGAAAACCACGAAAATTGATGTCCACGAATAAAAGTACTTCCACAGTATATCATTTTTCTGTTATTTTGATGTCAAGATTTTTCTACCTTATTTTAATTAATTGATGATGGTGACACAGGCAATGTTCTATTATATGCAAGTTGAAGTCTGAAGAATTCAAGAGAAGGTCACCAGTGTAAATTAAGATGAATTCTTGTACTTTAACTTAGTTCAAAGCTTCAAGGTCAAGGTCAGCCTGTCCACATGTGCTCAACTGTTACAATTTTATATCCAATACACAATTGTTAAAATATCCATGGACTAAGTTTGATACAGCAAAGCTAGATTTAATCTGTTCATCTTTTAAACAGAACATATATATTTTGTAAAGCTTTTAACAGACCTATGTCTGTTTAGATAAAAAGTGTTAATGCTTGTCTGTATTTGATATATTTACAATGGACTGTACTTATGAATAAAGTTTTGTTAATTTCAATTGGTGTACTCAGTTTAATTATTTGATCTACCAGTATTTTATAATTTTTTGTATCAAAATGATATAATTTTTGTTTACAAATAAAATCCCTATAGATAAATTACATTATTAAAAAATGGCTTTTTATTAAAACCTTGACATGAAATTTAAAACTTAAATGTATAGTAATGTGTTTTTAATTTGAAACTCTTTCAAGAGTCAATTATGAATATTTAATCTTCCACCGCCGACGGATTAACTCGGAAAGTATATTTGTAGACATACAAAAGTTTTTGATGATAATATACACTTTCGATGGAGATCAAATCAATGCTGAAATCAGATCTGCGTAAATTTCAATTGTCGTTTAATCATGGATGGATAGATTACGTTTATGGGAAATAAACAATCTAAATTCAATTATGAACAAATTGAAATGGGATTTCATATTATGTTCAGATAGTTTAACATCAAAAAGTCAACTTTTGTAACCCAAATCAATTCTATGGATTATGTTGAAAGTTGTTTAAATATTACTTTTGAAGAATTTTTAAGAGTTTCGCAGTATTGAAAAAGGTGTTGTGTGCCATTACGCAATTTGGAGGAAGTATTCTATTTGGACTTAAGTAATATGAGTCGTCATTATCGCACATATTGATCAGTTAATATAAGAATTTCTACACATTGAAAACTTAAATTTTTTTCACTGATTTGAATAAAAGATATGCTCTGGTGCAGACTTTAAGATTGCAGCAGTTAATAATCATTAATGTATAAGAATTCGATATTATATATGGTTACGTCAAGTATGATATAGGACCGTGGAAAATAATGAGGAACATCGTAACATGATGGATGAAAAATCAAAGATTTAAACCAAATTTTTCAGTTGTTAAAATTGCCATATATGACATTGATTTCTCGTTATAGACAATTCATCGCTTGTGCATGACTGCAACTTCTCCTTACTAGTGAAATTAATCAGACTTAAATGCTTATTGAAGAACACTTTTGAAACACTTGTAAAGGCATATTGTAAGGACCCCTATAATTTTAAAGATTTTCGTAAAATTGATAATAGTTGTCTATAAGGTGTTGAAAAGTAGGAGTAACTCCATGAAGATCAATAGAACATGTTCATATCGTGGAAAGGAAAAAATTTTACCCGTGCTTTAAATCAACATTAATGTTACAAAGGATAAACATTGAATGTGAAGTGGCTTTATTATAGCTTGTAAAGAGAGCATCGGATATATATTTTATATAGCCAAATCGTCATCTTTTTTCCATCTTTTAGTATATTCATTTTCGCAGTCAAAAGAGAGATTTTATCAATTGTGGTGTTTTTTGTCATGTATCTCTACATCTGAATAGCAGAAAAAATATATACATATTCAAATTTTTAAGGATGTATTTATGAATATGTGTTGAATATAGCAGTTTTATTGTTCTTGTTGACAATGTAAAGTGTTGATTTGAATTGTACATTACAATGTTAAGTCCTGATTGGAATTTAAAAATGTTGGATGAAGTCTGCATCAATATTCAGTACGGAACTTTTTGTAAACAAATTTAAACCTGGGAACATTATTTATTTGAGTTAACCATGAGTTTGCGGAGAGAAAAGAGAGATACTGTAATTCCTATGTCTTATTTTGTTGTATGGATGAAACACCCTGCTAGTTTAAGTGGAGGTATTGTTAATTTATAATATTGTTTTTGACAGGCATTATGTGCTGGTAATATTTAAAAGTCGTTTACTTTAGAAATAAATTCAAAATTTTAAAAGCAACAGACATATTATAAGGGCCAAACAAGTTTGTCGGCTCCTCCAAAGAGCATGCATGAACACTTTATCTTCGTGTTAGTTGGTGTGTTAATATTCAATTAACATTGCAATTAAAATGTTTGTAATACATTTAGTTAGATCAATGTTATATAGATCTACACTCTCTTTATTTAGTCCAAATCTAATCCAAATAGTTTGAAATATCCCGTTTGAAGGTAGTCCTTTTTGCTTAAAATTCAAACTAAAGATGGTAGAAATCCCAGTTTCAAGGTTCACTTTTCTAGATAACCAAAAATTCTAGGTCCAAAATTTTTTAGAATTTACCAAAATTGAATAGGGAATATATATCCAACAGATGACTACTTTAATAAATTTGACATTTATATTTTTTAGAATTTACCAAAATTGAATAGGGAATATATATCCATCAGATGACTACTTTAATAAATTTGACATTTATAGTAAGTCAACATGAAAAATGCAGCAGAGATTTTATGAAAAACATATAGCTTGTTTTGTATTCAGTAAGCTGGTATCAGAATTATTTTTACAAGCAGTGGAAAGAGACATCATCACAAATTCTTATTCACTTAATTTAATTGAATGTGGGAGAATTTTCTTGTTCATATATTTGTCCTGGATTTTGTTTTCTGTGTGTTCAGGGCACAGTAATAATGGTAAATAAGTGGATGGATTAAGGTACCAATTATACTTATCCTCAGAGATTAGTCGTATTGTTTGTCTTTATAAGTTCACACAAAAGGTATACAGTCTATGTAATGCGTTTAACTTTTCACTTCCAGTCAGATTAAAGTCATTAAAATTGACCTCTTAGCATGTATGACTATGAAATTAATTATGTATATATATAAATTTATAGGTTACTTATTTTTCAATATTGAATTTTTGAAAAAATGAAATAGAATAAAATTAAGTTCTTTATAGAAAGAAACTGTTTTATCGAACTGTACAAGCAGACTTTACAGAGGTCTATTGATTTAGGCTTTGGACTTTTAGAATATGATGACAAAAATGGCCTAAGTGGTGTGTAATAGTATGGGTCTATCACTGAAAAAGTATTAACTGACTGACTCTTTCAAAGCTTTAGAAGAAGTCAGAGTTCAAGATTTTTATGCTCCCAGATTGATGATTGGGGGCATATTGTTTTTGTCCTGTCTGTCTGTTTGTCTGTGCGTCCGAAACTTTAACCTTGGCCTTAACTTTTGAACTATGTAAGGTAGACTTTTTATACTTGGCAGGTGTATAGGTCTAGTCAAGAGGAACATAAATATGCAGAAAAAATTAGGTCAGGTCAAAGGTCAAGGTCACAGAGGGTAAAAAGGGGTGAAATCCTTATTAATTATCCTTTTGAGACAGGGTTTGTTTCATGTTATGGCTAATAAAATTGCGCAACTGTAGTATATAAGCAGATTTGAGGTAGCGTTTACTGTTTTTGAGAAACAAGAGGCCCAAAGGGGACAAACGGAAAAAAATGAATTTTAAATTTTTTTGTTGGATCTTGATTCAGTATTTTTCTGTAGGTTTCTTATAGCATGTTTAAACAGATACTTTTAACAATTTAAACCATTTCAATAAACAAGAGGCCCAAAGGGGCTTCATCTGTTTCAGAATAAAGGGGTTAAATTTGGTATTTTTATGGTAATAAAAAACTTTTGAACTATGTAAGATTTCCTTTTAATACTTGGCAAGTGTATAGGTCTTGTCAATATGAACATAAATATACAAAAAAATAGGTCAAAGGTCAAGGTTACAGAGGTCAAAAAGGGGTAAAGTTGGGTATTTTCATATATTTTACTGTAGAATCTGGGGGCATATGAAGTGTTTCACAAACACATCTTGTTATTAGGGCCCCGCCATGAAATGGCGGCGCCCTATAGTAATCAGCCTGTCCCTCCGTCTGTCTGTCTGTCCGTCAGCGTTTTCTATGTCGTATGATAACTCAAGAATGCCTTCACCAATTTTTATGATTTTTTTACTCAAAGTTCAACTCGACTAAAGGAAGCTCCCTTTCGTTTTTGAGGAAAATTGGAAAATGATTTTGGGGAAAAAACTTTGTTTTTATATGAAAAAGTGCATATTTTGAGAATTAACTCTATGTCGTACGATAACTCAAGAATGCCTTCACTGATTTTTATGATTTTTTTACTCAAAGTTTAACTTGACTAGAGGAAGCTCCCTTTCGTTTTTGAGGAAAATCGGAAAATGATTTTTGGGAAAAAACTTCGTTTTTATATGAAAAAGTGCATATTTTGAGAATTAACTCTATGTCGTACGATAACTCAAGAATGCCTTCACTGATTTTTATGATTTTTTTATTAAAAGTTCAACTTGACTAAAGGAAGCTCCCTTACGTTTTTGAGGAGAATCGGAAAATGATTTTTGGGAGAAAACTTCGTTTTTATATGAAAAAGTGCATATTTTTAGAATTAACTCTATGTCGTACGATAACGCTAGAATGCTTTCAACAGTTTTTTTTTATTTTGATACTCAAGGTTGAACTTGACTAAAGGAAGCTCCCTTTCATTTATGAAGAAAATCAGAAAATGATTTTTGGGAAAAAACTTTGTTTTTATTTGAAAAAGTGCATATTTTTAGAAATAACTCTATGTTGTACCATAACTGAAGACTGCCCTTAGGGATTTTAAAGATTTTGATACTGAAGGTTGAACTTTACCAAAGGAAGCTCTCTTTTGTTTTTGAGGAAAATCTGAAAATGATTTTTGGGGAAAAACTTTGCTTTTATATGAAAAAGTGCATATTTTTAAAAATAGCTCTATGTTGTTCAATAAATTAAAATTGCCTTCAGTGATTTAAATNNNAAAGGAAGCTCCCTTTTGTTTTTGAGGAAAATCCGATTTCCATGAAATTCCGCAAACAGGTTTTTGGGACACACAAGGGGGCGGGGCCCTTTCTGACTTTGTCAGTATTCTAGTTTGTGTTTGTATTTCTGTTGAAAGTCCTGTCATTGATTGTTTGCACTTGAAATGCCATTTAGATACATGTTATGCTTCATCATTAGACTGATCTTGATAAAAAAAACAATTGACTTGTGTATGCAATGAACATGCAAATTGAATAACTAAATACCGAAGTTACTGTGAATATGAATATAAACCACCTTAGCTGCTGACGAATCACCTAAAATCAACTATTGAATAAACATATTTTATTTGTGAATAAACAATATTTTGATTACTCAATTCCCTTTTACTCTATGATTTATATCTTGTTCTCTAATTTTTGTGAATCTAATCGGAACCCGATGCTTGGTTGTCAAAATTACAAAATTCAGGTTCTTAACAGCATAATACAGAGAGGCCTAAGGGCAGACCTGATATATCTGTGGTAAAATCAGTATAAAAACAAGAGTCCTATATTCTGTCTATCTATAACTTATAGGTATGAATGATGTTTTTACCAATTTTATGAAATTTTTACATATTTTTATTTATTTGTTATTGTTATTTTTATGCATGTGAGTTATTTTTTTTTGCACATATTAATCATGCTTTGATAAAATTGATGGTGGTGGTTGCTTTGTTTCAGAAAAAGTACCAATACACTTCAGAAGTAATAAAAAACAAATAGTTCCAGCAGCTGCTTGTGCACATGACCTTAGTTCACCCCCAGATATAGTCCAAGATGTGGAGGATAGTGGGCGTTCATCACGGTCTAGTTCACATTTGTCACCTAATACACAAAAAGCACCTGCTTTTTTGCCAGGTTAGTTGGTGGTAGCACATGCTTGTCAACATGGTTGGTATGGTAGTACATTGCACAATATTAATGTTACACAGGATAATCAAGCACTAAATTGTTATCATTTAAGAAATAATTTCTGATGAAAATATACATTTTCGCTCACCTGGCTATAGCTATGGTGAGCTCATGCTATCATTTGGTATCCTTCTTCTGTCCATCTATGGTAAAATTTTTATTCAATGATTTTATCCACTCATACTAGTGGACCTATTAGAAGTAGATTTGATTACAGTGCGTAGATGGTCCGCTTCAAAAAAGATTTCGGCAGATCTGCATATCATCCAAGATGGCCATCGGTGGGGGACATATAGCTTAACATTTTACTTTATGGGAAAAAGTTTCAAAGGACTTCACCTTTGGAACTACATATGTACCAGACAAATAAGAACCAAACTTCACAATGTTCCTTTGTTGATCCAAGTGAAAAAAGAAGACTGGCATGATCACACCTCATCCATTATGGTCTCTCAATTATAGAACTTGTAGTTTAACATAAACCATTATTTTAAGATTTTTGGAAGGTCTACTAAGAAACTACTTGGGCAGTTAGAACCAAACTTAGTCTCAATTGTCCCTGTCTGGCAGGTCAGCACTTTGTAAAAGATGGCCACTGATGGGGAACATACTTTGATATTGACACTATGGGAGAAACATCCTCTCTTCTGAAAACACATGGTTATTGCATATTTGCATATTTGGTAACAGATCTTCATCTAATGAAAGACAACTGTTAGCAGGGAACATTGGACCCTGCAGAAACACATTCAAAGATCATCACCTTTTACAAAACATGGCCATTAGAAACAAACTCAGTCACAGTGATTAGATTGTCCCTTCAAAGAAAGGTTTCCAGCAGGTCAGCACCCTATCAAACATGGCCATCAGCAAGGAACGTAGTTTAAAAGTACTGGTACATATAGACCCTATGGTATACATATTCAAAAATATCACTGGTCAGTTAAATGCAAACTTTGTGACAGTAGATCTTGGATTGTAAATATTAAAAATTGTGTCCAGCTAGTCTGTACTCCATCTAAGATGGTCGCAATTGGGGGAATGTACCCCATCTAAGATGGTCACAATTGGGGGAAACATTGTTAATCATGTACGACTGACCCTATGGGAAACCATTCAAAGTCTTCTTCTCTGAAACAATTTTGCCATTATTTAGAAACTTAGTCACCTTGGTTTTAGATGGTCCCCATTAAATTAAGATGTCCAGCAGGTCAACATCCCAATCAAAGATGGCTGCCAGCAGGGAACATAATTTAACATTGGAACATAATTTAACATTGGACCCTTAAGAGAATTCATCAAAGGTAGTCTCCTCTGAGACTCCTGGGTAATAAGTATCAGACTTAGTCACAAAAGTCCTTGGTTGGTCCCATCCCTATGAAGGTGTCCTGTAGGTTTGCACACCATCAAAAATATATAACCATTGAGGAACATAGTTATAACAGTGTGGTCTGTAAGCTAACTTGAAAAACGAGTCCCTTCAACATGGAATTTCATTGGACTGTCCATATTAGCTATGGTCCAGGTGGGTGTTACAGGCTACTTTCTGTAATCGGCCATTTAAAACAACACTGCAAATACTTTGAGGACACATTTAACTGCTATTTAAAAGATATTAAAAATATAAAGAAATTAGATTTATGGCTCTTAGAATAATACTGTATACCTATGCAGCTACATGACCTTTGAAATGATTTACATATATATATATATATATATTGCTTGATTTTTCCAAAATTATTGTGATGTTCACACAGACTTAGGTTTCATATCCAACAGGACACTGACCCAATAGTGTTCAATGTGTGCAACTCTATTTAAATTTTAGATATACTTCTTAGCAGGAGAAAACCATCAATTCTTTTCTGTAATTCTGGTTTCCTAAACAGATTATGTAGATGAATCAACATAAAGTTCAGACTGTCACAGTAATTTATACTTTGTTAGATAAATGAATGTAGACCCTTTATAGGAATTACATAGCCAATAAGTCCATAATGTGACGGTACTCATCAGAAAATTTCTGTTCAGATAATTTCTGTCAAATTTTAATTTATGGTTTAACTAATACATTTATATGAATTCTATCAAGTTATAGCTTATAGACTTATAGATGAAAAGTAAATAAGATATTTTTGAATATTTTAGGACTTTATCTGTAGAAAATGTATGACATTCCAACATAGATCAGTTTACCTGTACAGTGACTTAACATTTTACATGAATGTTTGTTTATCATTACCGTATTTGTGGAGCAATTGATTTTTATAAATCTACAACAATGGTGGATTATTGTTCAAATTATCTTTTATGTAATACCAATAAGACATGTATAGAGTATGGACACCAAAGAATTCGATAATTTGCATGTTTTTTGTCATATTATTATAAGCCCAAGTAACATATAAGTACCTGAATTGCATTTAATTTAAATTTCAACAACTTATGTCTCATCAGAGCAGATAATATCTAAATACATGTATATAAAAGAAGGTTGAAACTGAAATAGACATGCTTAAGTTTAAAAAGGAATATACAAGTTTAGTATTCTAATGCAACATTTATATAATGAAGGTTTTGATTGGTCAAAACTGACCGTCAATTCCACCATCTACACACCTGTGACAAAGTCGGTTCCCTGTTTAGTCTGGTTCCTAATATTGTGACAAATTCACGAGTTAGAAATAGAACATGAAATTGATTTGTTGCATTAGAATCGCAATAACAGTACATTATTTGAATACCCGAGGGCGTCAATCTTGATTTGACGGTCAAAATATTTGTTTACAAGCTCGGCTACGGGTTGCCTATAAACTGCATTTTGACCGTCAAATCTACGATTGATGCCCTGGGGTATTCAAATAATGTACTGTTATTGCTTAATTTCAGTATTTATGTATGTGTAGTGTCATTTCACAACTAATGAGGGAGTAAAGCACCTTGTAAATTGTTCTTTGTCAACTTGTTTTCAATCTAACAAACTTTACTTGTAGGGGACAGGGTGATATTTTCTGAGAGCCCTTCAGCACCTGGTATACCTGTAGTATATAGAACACCAGAAGAAAGATCTTCAAATCCAGACAGACTCAATTTAGACAGGTATTATGTGTTTTTAGTGAATAAAAGGGAACTGAAAATATAGTATTTTATATCACTTAAAAGTTATGCTTTCCTTTATATGAATTTGATAAAATGGAAAAAAACATACATTGTCTCATAAAATGTTCGAACATGAAAAACAGTGAAATACATGTATCAGATATGAAAATGGTTATCCAAAAGCTAAAAACAGTTGATTGAAGACTTAAATTTAGGTTTATAGAAAGCCATGTAAATATATAAGATTTATTATCCCCTTGCCCAAGGGAGTTTGGGAGGGGATATAGCATCTCCCCCGTCTGTCCGTCAGTCCGTCCAAGTGTCTGTTCGTGCTTCCCACCTCAGGTTGAAGTTTGCATTAAGGTTCATATCTGAGAAACTTCAAGTGGCATATCAATCATCTTTGGTCAGTGCATGTGTGTTGGAGAGTGATTCTGCATCAGATGATAATTGGGTCACTCTGACCTACATTTTATATTTCAATGTTTGCATTAAAGTTCATTTCTGAGAAACTATATGTGGCACATCAATCATCTTAGGACAGTGAATGCATTTTGGAGACTGATGTTTCTTCAGGTGATAATTGGGTCACTCTGATCTACTTTTTATGCTTCAATGACTTTGGTTAAAGTTTGCATTAAGAACTAAATGTTGCACATCAATCATCTTAAGTCGGAGAGTGATGCTGCTTCAGATGATAATTGGGTCATTCTGACCTACATTAAATATGTGGGTCACTCTGACTTTCATTTTATGCTTCAATGACTCTGGTTAAAGTTTGCATTAAGGTTCAAATTGGAGAAATTATATGTGACACATCAATCATCTTTGGTCAATGGATGTATTTTTGAGAGTGATGCTGCTTCAGATGATAATTGGGTCACTCTGACCTACTTTTTATGCTTCAATGACTTCAGTTAAAGTTTGCATCAAGGTTCATATCTGAGAAACTAAATGTTGCACATCAATCATCTTAAGTCAGTGAATGCATCTTGGAGAGTTATGCTGCTTCAGATGATTATAGGTCACTCTGACCTACATTTTATGCTTCAATGACTCAAGTAAAGTTAGTGTTGAAGTTCATATCTGAGAAACTACAAGTGGCAAATCAATCATTTTTTGGTAAGTGGATGCATATTGGAGAATGATGCTGCTTCAGTTGACTCTGACCTACATTTTATACTTCAATGACTCGGGCTAAAGTTAGCGTTATAGTTCATTTCTGAGATACTACATATGTTACATCAATCATCTTTGGCAAGTGGATGCATCTTGGAGAGTCTTGCAGCTTCAGATGATGATTGGGTCACTTTGACTTACATTTTACACTTCACATGCTTGGGTTAAAGTTTCCATTAATGTTTATATCTGAGATACTACATTTTCGACATCAATGATCTTAATGTTCAGTGGATGTACCTTTGACATTCATACATCTTTAGATTATATTAGGGTTATTATTTCTTGAAAGCGGGCAAGAGGATTAGCTGCTCCATCTTCCAGTTTATTTATAAAGGATTACAAAGACAACAATTGTATATTTTACTGAATTTGTTTTTCAGACGGAAACTAACAATATGTCCCATTTTGGAGGGAGAAGAACAGTTACGTCTGCTGAATTATCAACACAATATGATCAACAAAATCCAGCATCTTAGTTCACTTAAACGTTTGATATTCTTAGATCTGTATGACAATCAGATAGATGAAATATCTGGACTGAATTCCTTAAAATCATTACGGGTTCTTATGTTAGGGAAAAATAGGTCAGTATTATTGTGAAGGCAGTATTTGTTCATAAGTGAACAATTTTTTGTGTATTTCATGTTTAAGCCAATTTACAAATATGAAATATAAAACAAAATCAAGCTTCTAGTTTTACTATACTCTGCATTGAGAAACAATTGTCGGTTATCTCCCTGTACCAAGTTAGTTATATATTGTTGAAGTGGAGATAATTTTAATTAGCATATATCAGTAGCCTCTTTTGATATTGACACTATCTCCAATTTGACTATATTTGTACATTGAGATAACAGACAAATTTTCTCATTGCAGAGGCCTGAAACCACAAATTCAAAAACCTATGAACCAAAGATATTTCCAAAAACCACGAAATTTTTAACCTAAAAATAAAAGCGCTTTTGTACCATAGTATTATTTCTACTAGGCAAAGGTTGGTGTATAGTGAAGAGTGAAATATTTTCAATATTGCACAATAAAGTAACTGTCACGCCTGAAATAATACGAAGCAAATTATAGCTCAGCATTTATTCAGAAAAGGTTTATTTCTCTAAATAAGATACATATTTATATTTATTGAAAATCCTACAGATCAGTCATGTGCATATCAAAAAAGAAAGAAGGCATTTCTAGTTGTACAATTTTCCTTTTCTCAAAATCAAGACCTACAAAGAATATTAAAAGCGAAAGGTCAAATATCTGTGACCATTCTACTTTTACATACTAAATCTTTGGTAAAATGAATGGGCACACCTGAGTAGCTGTAGATTTATATGACCTGAAAGGAAAATTGATGAACTGTTTTTGAAATAGGATGAAGCATTTTTTTAAAACTGATTGAAGGACAGGTATTGAACAATGACCAAGGTCATAGTAGATATGCTGAAAGTTTAAATCTAAATACAGAAGTGAAAGTGGTCTGAAAACCTAAAAAAACAAAGAAATCTGCAATAGGTAAGCAAAAATCATAATGAGTTTCATGTAAATAACACTATACAGAGGTTGCTGTTAATTTGGATTCTGCATATGCGCATTTCTACAACTAATGTCTCTTCAGTGCAGATAAAATAAAAATATTGGAAATCCATATACCGAAATATGTGTAAAGACTGATAGAGAACAAATAACAAATAAGATCTAAATAGAAAAGCAAAAATCAGCTAAAGACAGAGCTATTCAAAAGGGAGATACTCCTTAGTTTTGAACGAAATTTTGTTAAAGTTTCCAGATAAAATCTTTTTTTCTGGCCAGCACGGAAGTGCTGGCTACTGGATTGGTGAATCCCCTGGGGGACTAACAGTCCATCAGTAGAGGCATCGGCCCGGTGGTAATAAATAACATTATACCAAAGTTGCAATTAATTTGGATTCTGCATGTGAGCATTTCGACAACTTATGTCTCTTCAGAGCAGATAAAATCAAAATATTGGAAATCAATATACCAAAATATGTGGACAATTTTTTATTTGTTTTTCCTTTGTATGTGTATCATGTCTAGATCTGGATTTCATCTTATGTGCATTTAATCCATTAAACAACAAAATTCTTGAAATTTAGATTATTTTTTTTTTTTTCAACTTTATTTCAGGATTAGGAAGATAGAAAATTTAGATAACCTGTTCAAGTTGGATGTTTTAGATCTACATGGAAATCAGGTGAATTAACAGGCTTGACTGAGATTTAATAAGTCTGTCTGGCTTTTTACTGATCTTGTTATCATGAAAACTTTATTATACAAAAAACAATGGCATAGCTTGAGCTAGGGCACAAATCTATAAAAAAACTAACAAGAAAATTACTGGTTGTAGAATAGAATAAATGTGATCATTATATATTTGTCTTTTATTTTGCAATGATGTTCACTTTATGACATCACAATGTACTGAACTATCCATATGATAAAACAAAAATGGCAGTATTGGTGAAAATGCTTCTTTAGTGATTAACCTGTAAATACAAGTATTCACCGGAGCTGGTGGTCTTGATGAGTATTGGTTTACAGGCCAGTAGAAAAAAATGTATTGACTTTCAGAAGGCTAGAATTTCATTATCTTATGACCAGAACAAATGACAAAATTGTAAATGGTGGACAAAATATCAATTATATACTCTTGGACAAAAGAAACGTTACACCTATATGTAATTAAGTTGTATTAAAACTTCACTTGATCATTACTCGATTATTTCTCCTTGGACTGCCCTGAAATTTTCACATGATAAAAAGGCAACAAAACACAACAATTTTAGGAAAAACTTTTGAAATTTTCAAAACTCATTTTCTGAGTTTTCAAAAACCACATTTTTACCACAAAAATGAAAAACCAACATTTTAAAAAATTTGATACAGTATAAGCTTTGCATTGAAATCGGTTTAGCCATTTTCATCGAAATTTTAGCAAATACGGTTGATTTTTCAAATGTTGTCTGATCAATAACATCATTTTGTGAATTACAGTTTTGACTTTTTCAAAAACTTTTGATGCTACCGCTGCAATATGGGAAACAATGAATTCTAATGTGATTTCTTTATTTGCTATCAGCATGAAAATTACAAATTTATTCAAAATTTGATTTTAGGATATTGGTAAATTGATTTATTTTCAAGTGAAAGACGTATAACGTTTCTTTTGTCCAAGAGTATAGATACCAGATACATATACATGTATAGTCAAAAAAAGAAATAGCTGAAATCCACCTCCTACATTTTTTTCCTCGAGTTTCAAAATGCCATACCATTTTGCAGATAAATCTTGAAGAATAATACTGCTAATTTTCTAATCAAAAATGAAGAAAAAAATTTCATTATTATAAGGGAAGTAACTTTTATTTTCTCTAAATTCCTAATCTTTGATTTATTTACAGATTTCTAATGTAGAGAACCTAACTCACCTATCCGAGTTACGAGTACTAAATTTAGCAGGTAATCAGATCATACATGTAGACAACCTGTCAGGAATGGATTCCTTAGCGGAACTAAACCTACGGAGGAACAGGATCAGAACTGTGGTAAGATATTTCACATGGACAAATATTTGTGATCAATTTTTGCTTAGCTATAATGTTGTAATGATTTAATCACCCCTTGGGCAGTGATATTTGGCAATTCAATTTAATCATAAAGTTCTGAAAAAAAGATCATAGTCTTTCATTCATGTTTTAAGTAATGATGTTTTATTGAGATAATCTTATAGGTGTACAAAACTTAGGGCAACTAATGAAATAATTGCTACTAAATTTGAAAGTAATATGTTATTTATGGATTAAATTGGTAAAAAAAAGACAAAGTTTTCTATCAAATTTCACATTGGAAAAATCTTTCAAATTTTGTTCAGGGAATTTGAGGTTATACTTTACAATATAAACATTTCAGTAAAAAAAAAGGTTCTCAAGGTTCGTTAGCATTTCACTCAGTATTGATCAGTGAAGAATGTTTATTCAATTTTCTTGAATGGGAAAGTTTCTGATAAAAGCAATAATTCGTTGATAGAAAAAACTTGATGCAGAACAAATTTTTTTGATGTTGCAAATTTTACTGAAAAAAAAATCACTAAGATTCTCACAAAAATGATTACATTATTTACAAAGTGCATCCAATAATTTAATTTTTAGTACTATTGTGTTCCACGATCTATTTTTAGAGTATTAGTAATAGATAAAGGTAATTATATAGCTGGAAATAGTGAATTAATTGTTGTGTCAGCTTACAAAGAAGTTGAAAAAGCTTGAAAAGTATTCTTAAAATCTCTAATCCTGACCAAATGTTACTTTAAAAAGCTTGACAATTATTCTTCAAATCTTAACCTGACCAAATGTTACTCCAAAGATTATAGTACTAATAGGTAATAAGAACATTTATCAGTAATTTTATTGATATGAGTCTAAAACATTAATATATATACAATAAAATCAGTACCATATTCTATATATTATATCTAAAATGTCATATTATATTGCATATATTAATCTCAAGAAACCTACTTCTACATTTAACCCTTAGAAGAACATAACATTGAACCGTATATGATATTAGCATTGTCTGTCTGTACATAATCTGTCCTTAGCTTGTTTTTGCACCCCATTTAAGTTTATGTCTGAATTCAGGGCAGTGCTCAATTATCCTGTTTCGGGACATGTTCTGCCTGTTCAATGGAACATTGATAATCAAGTAGGATATAGTGTATTTGATTATGACTCTTTGTATCACTTTCTGATGATCTAACATAAATATTTGTTGAATTTCGATACTTTGTGTATATATTGAGATTTTTAATGTTTTTGTCGTTAGAATGAAGTAGTTCATTTAATAAGTTTTCTCTCTTGCTGGTTCGTTTTTTTCACCACCATTTTGAATCAATACACTGTTGGCATCAAACCACCTCATCAATAGGCACAGTCGTAACATGTTCTGCACAGGTGTTCTGAAACACTCGATTACTGTTCAGAGTGTTTGGAAGCTTTAATCGATCACCACCTATATCCCAGTTTTTGGACATAGTAGGATTATATGCTCCTGTATTTGCTTGAACCCCTCAATTTTAGGTCAGCATCCAGAAAAAATATTTTTGCTGTGACCATGTGGTCATAATGAGGCAGACTTTGTAATCATTGATTACCTATGTTTTAAATAAGTAAAAAAGGGCATTTGGTTTTTCTGTAGCCCTTTATGGATGAGAATTTTTGTCACAGTTTATTTGTCTTCTATAGGTGGGAATTATTTCATATTTGGACTAGAGTTGTAATGTGTAAGCCATTTACAGGTCTGTTGTGCAAGGAC
>MJUU01069762.1:90511-129522 GCA_002080025.1 Modiolus philippinarum | reverse complement strand
AATTCGTTGCCCAAACACTCCTTATCCCATTACTGTTTGTATGGTTTAACCAAAAATTATATCATTTCCGGTATATAAGTTTTTGCAGTTTATCTGGTATTCTTCACTGTCCTTAAAATATTTTGCTTGTTTTCCAACACGATCCATCGACCCGATTTATTTCCTGATGTTATCCCTAAAGACCCCTTAAATCAAGTCTCGCTTACTGCTGACAAAATTTGATAGGTTGCTGGCGTGAATCGTCATAGGTTATTCAATTTTACATTTGAAAAAAATGTTAGAAATCTTTGATTTTTAACCTTACAGTTAAATACTATACTCCTACGAAAAGATTATGAAACTTCTCCTTCAGGTCCAAGCCTTATATGGTGAAAAGGCACATAAACACACACACACACACACAGTTTAAAAGATGAAATAAAACAATTTTTACCTGATTAGATGAACACTCAACAACTTTTCAGATATGAAATGCGAAGGCTCTATATCAGACTGTTTCACATGCCAAACACGTCGTTTTTTTACAGCAATCGGTATAAAAATACTCGGTGGTGTCGGTTACATTGGAACAAATTTATAAGTTTTCATTCTGAAAAGTTCATGTAAAAAGCCATTTTGACGAGGAGTGGAATACTTAAATTGGTCGGTGTCATTAACTAGTCATATGTTTTGTTACAAATTCATCTTGAAAGAAAAAGGAATCTCACGTTTTTGTTCAGCTATGCATTGAATAGCAGAATTAAAATGACATTAAATTGAGCCATACAGCTCACTTAAATTATTGCAGTTGGAGTTAACATATGTGTTATAGTCTCATGTTCATTTACTCCATATACTTTCGTAAAATATTGAATAAAGATTTCAGCTGGTGGCATTTAGTTGAGAGATGGGCAATTATATAAAAGATGAATTTACCAATGTCTTTTACAGTTTTATAACAATAACAAAGAGAGGATTTTCCATGAACGATACCCGGAGCAGTTCGCACCAGACAACTCTATATACAATGTGACATTTGTTCGAGGATCACAGCTAAAAGTGGAAGCGAAAAACACAACAACAAACCAAATTTTGTAAGGCTTATGAAATCCTTTAAGTAAGAATATTGGTTTCATATTTCAAACAAAGGACCTAAAGTGATAAAAAACATGTAATAATTATAGAGGAAATTGAATAATAAAACAAGAGGCTATCAATAGCCTGTATCGCTCACCTGGACCATGGCCAATACATAACTTCAAATAAACCTATATGTTAAAGGGTCCCATTTTCAAACTATAAATAAACATTTATGTTATATGATCCAACTTTAATTAACTATTTTCCCTATTGCATGCCATCTTGGATAAGGGATGGATCTGCAGAACACTTTTTTAAAGAAAATTAAGTGTTCTGTCAAAGTTTATTTCCAACTGGAAAATTGGTTTTAAAGAAGAAGATCTTTGAACGTACTCCTTTATTAAACTATGTTTCCCATTGGTAGCCAATTTGCATAAGGTGCAGACTTGGAAGGACACCTGTTTTGAAGGGGACCATCTAAGATACATTGTGATTAAGTTTTATTCTAACTAGCCAAGTTGTTTAAGATAAAAAATTCTTTGAATGCTCTTTCCATACAGTCAAGTAATAAATTAAGTTCCCCGCAGATGGCCATGTTGGATGACATATAGGCACCTAAGTCACAATACTTAGTCAGCACCTCATAAGCATCATGAATGCCAAGTTCTGTTTAAATCCATTCAGTGATTCTCAAGGTTAATTACATTAACTGCTCACTAAAGGCTTTATTTATTATAAACATTATCCAGTCTATGAAGCTAAGAAACTACTTCAACATTCATGTCAACTAAGTTTGCAAAGATTTAACAATGATGTACCTGTGAGACACAATATATTTATATAGGAAAATCATTGTGACATGAAATAAGGTAAATATTAAGAAAGTATTTTTGCAAAAAAATGTAGAAATTTGTACAAAAACACTGTTTTTGCTCTTAATTACGGAAAAAAAAATTTTTTTAATGAAGTAATAGCAGGGAATTTCTCTAAAGCTTAAAAGAGAAAAGTTAACCAAAGAAGATTTGAACTCAGAATTTAAAGGGAAATAACCAATAAACCATATGGCATTGGGGGAAAAAAGGTGGAATACGGTCAATAAATCATACACAGGCCTTTTGATTTTCTTCAAAATTTCAGAGTATGTAGATCTTGATATGCTGAACATTTTTCCAATTCACACTTTACCTCTATCTGTTACAGTTTTTGAAATAAAAAATGCACAAATTCTGAAAAATTTACGGAAAAAAGGCTATAACTCTCAGACGGGTTTTCCGATTTTCTTCAAAATTGCAGAGCAGATAGATCTTGGCATTCCGAACAATTTTAGGATAAACAGATTTTTTATATCTGCAACGGCTTTGGAGTTATTTGCCAAATACAGCAATTTACCCCTATGTTATATTTTTAGTAACAGCCGCCATGTTGTTTAGTCCTTGGACTAACCGAACATATTTTTTAAACTACATACCCTGGTGATGACCCAGGCCAAGTTTGAATTAAATTGGCCCAGTGGTTTCAGAGGAGAAGATTTTTAAAGAAAAGTTTTCGACGGACGGACGGACGGACGACGGACGCCAAGTGATGGCAAAAGCTCATCCTGGCATAGCCAGGTGAGCTAAAAAACCTTTAAAGAAAAATGCATTTCCCTTTAGGCATAGCCTATTTGTGTGTTACAAGTAAATTCTATTTTTTCCACAGGATGTCTGCCAGAAAATTTTGGTAGACAACTCAAAAGCAAGTATTTTTTGGTTAAAATTTAATTCCAACTTTAATGATCCAAAGAAAAACAACATTGTCCATACTAACTATTAATTTTAAACCAGGTGATTCCAGTTCCATTTATCTTCTTTCATTTTATCTTTATTGAACAATATTGTATGGAATTGAGCGGACAAGGTTCTTTTGCTATATGTAAGAAAACAATAGATTTGAGAGTAGAAAAAAAAACATATTTGTGAAAAATTAGACAGAACACTTTATTCCTTTAAATACATAACTTATTTATGTTTTAGATTTTGCATTCCAATACCTAGAATTCAATATCCTTTCCAATTAATGAAAGTTCAAAGACTGACTGAAAGAGAAGAAACTAATTCATTCGCAGAGCTTGGAACACATCCATCATGGAGAATAGAAACAATACAAAACACAGAACAGGAACAAACAGTAAGCGTTCTTTACTCAGAATTCAAAGTATTCAGTCATATTTTGTTCGCTTTTTCCGCCATGAAAAATTGTGTGCCATCCGAATATTATTTTAGTATTAATAGTATTACGTCAAGCTAATATACGAGACACCACATTTGCAGTATGATTGATGTCAGTTTTCATCTTAATGTAAATTCCTCCTTATTTCAAAGATCAATCCATACCTGTGGTATCCTATCGCTATGCGAAGACCATTGCGGAAGAAATTTTAACTATAAAAAGGCATTGCGAGACTTAGACATTGAGAGTTTTCTGGAATGCCTTCTGACATGCGACTTTTCCGACTCTGCTATTCTCTAGAGTCCCTCTGGACATGTCATTACAGGCGATACTAAGATCATTGAAATAGAATTTCGACGGAAAGTGGTCTACAATGGTCCGAAATTCCGGAAACCTCAGCCTATAAAATTAGAATTATTTGAATTTCAAGATTGGCATGAACGCTGTTGAAGATTTAGCGTGAGTGTTGTTTAAGAGAGAGACGGAGCAAGAACCAGAACTTGAGTCTTTGTCAGATTGGGTAAGTCCATTCGGTCTTTAGTGCGGAGTCGTGTTAACATTTGAACTGAGTTTTTATATGGAGATCTTGTAAAAGCTCGAAAGTGCTCTCAAGATTACATGTTGTTGTCTCTGAATACAAAGTTTCTAGTGACAACGTTTTTGTATGTAAAGCACATGATTACAACTGCCTCATCAAAGATCTAGGCATTGATCACAGTACACTAGGAGATGCTACATACAAATTTCATTTGACAAAGATGAAATTTTTTCTTATCACAAGTCATTTATGTGCTCTTTGAATATTCAAACTAAAAGTAAGAATCAAGACCTGCCATACCTATACTGGGTACCAAAATTACACAAGAATCTATACGAGGAAATATACATCGCTACATCTTAATATTGTTCAACTCCGTACTGAACCGTCTATTGAACTAACTACGATTTTGTCTACTGTCAAAGACAGCCATCAAGCATACTGTGACACTATTTATGCCCGAGGTGACATAAATCACATTTGGATACTTTAAAATCGGAAGATTTATTGGAAAATCTTAAATCCCGTCCATTTTTGTCAGAGACATTCTCTACAAACATTCGATTTTTACCACACCTAATACCACGCTTCCTCTTGATAAACTAAAACCACGAGTCAAAACTATCATCTAAAAGCCTTTTCCGATTAAAAAAAATGGAATTGGGTTATAAATCCACATTGAAAAAATTGTCAAGAATTGTACTCCTTTATTTGAAGACTTGTTTTTTATATTCCTATAAGACTTAATTTCTTCAGGGACTCGTAAAAAATCATAAACTAAAAGATGCGAGATCATTCAGTTTCACTTCTTTACATAGATATGTTCTTTCCATTAATAACGCATCTTTTGCTAAAAGGATTCCATCAATATATCCATCAGAACCAACTAGAGATTAAGGAAATACAGAAACCACTAGATTTTCATCTTTTTTTGGACTTACATCTCGAATTTGACGAAAATGGTAACATTTTTAACATTTACGACAAAAGGGCGATTTAAATTTCAAAATTATCAATTATCAATATGGACAGTAATATTCAAATTTCTACTGCTGATGGAGTGTATGTTTCAAAGTTGGTTTGCTACATGGGAGCTAGCACAAATTCATACTTTTTCATTAAAGATAGTTATCTAGTTATCTCTGTGACCGCCTTATCAATCAAGACTTTAAAAAAATCTGTCTCATACGATCATTACAAAAAGTTGTTTAATAGATATCAGTCCATTGTGGAAAAATTTGAAGTTTCTGCTCGAATTTTGATTGATTCAAGATTCATCTTTTACTTGTTGAAATGCGCATATGCAGAATCAAAATTTACAGTAACTTCGGTATTTTGTTATTTGTTATTACTTAATTCTTGGATGATCATTTCTTTTTACTGTCTACGACCTTTCAATATCAGTTACTGTTGAGTTGACAATACCACAATGGAGGGGAGATATGACCGATTTAACCCACCATTTCTGTTTAAATGCCTGTACCAAGTCGGGACCATTGCGGTCGACAACATTCCCGGCGGGTTCTACCTGCTTTGTCTTTTTGCCTGTTGGACTTGAGGTATGTCCAAGACACAATGTAGTTACGATATCGTCGACATCGTTAAACTGTTGCTAATGACAACGTTATTTATATGATGGAACTGTACTTGATTGTCAACAATAACAATACCGCCAACAACCTAAACGGTTAGTTGCACTTTCTCGTCGATATCGACGATATCGTCAACATAGTTACGTTATCATAACTACATTGTTACAACGCGTATATTAAAGCTGAACTTGTCGAAATCGACGATATCGACAACATCTTTTTGATATCGAAACATTATCAACAACCATGATAAAGGTACTGTTTTATTTGTCGATATCGTCAATATCGTTTCGACATCGTAACGACAACGTGTTAAATGCTTATATTCAAACTGTACTTGTCTATATATAGCATTGTCAAAATATCGTTACGACATCTTTTTCAGACAGTATTTGTTTGTGGATATCGAAGATTTATCATAGTACTAGTAGAAGAATGGACGAACACACACACATACACACAAACACACACACGTGTGGCTAGCAAATGCTCATGCGGATTGTATATCCTGTTTGATTGTACTTCTTCAGCGTATAGCATCCCTACATGTGGATAGAGAACGTGCCTTGCTCCAGCGGAGGGCTAGCTTATATCGAAATTTACTGTTTTTATGCAACTTCGGTATTTTTTGTATTATCTATCAAGTGATAGTATCAAATGGGATGTTTCTTTCCCCAATGCATAAACGCCGAAGCCGGAAAGCCGGCTTAGCTTCCTGCGATAGCAGATGCAAAATGATTTATTTAGAAAAAATGCAATCACTTGAGTCCAGAGTACTTTGGAGATTTAAAAGCCATTAGAGTACAATGTCTAAAGATTATCCTAAGAGTATGAGCATGTTCTAAACTTGACAAGCAAAGTATAAAAATGATATAGTCCAGTCTTATCGTTCTGGCAATCTATCCAAATTTTTCTAAAAGCACCATTGACATCGGTATCGGAAACAGTCTGCCAAGTATTAAATTAAGCTTTTGGGTAAGTAATCCAATGAATACTTGGAGAATCATGAATTAATCTGTAATTGACTGAATGAGGATCTTGGTTCATTATGTTGTATGGATTAGAAGCAACTGTAGTTGCATCATTGCAAGAAGTTTTAGTAACAAGATAGAATTAAAATGTTCTGCCATTGGATCCATCACCTCTTAGAAAAACTTCAGTTGTAACTTTCATAATTTTGTATTCATCATTGGTAACTTTTAAATGGGAAAATTCCTTACATTGAGCAGCAGTAAAGTTCATAGCTCCCATAATATCTGTCTTATGTGGATAAACAATAAATGGGTAACTATCCATGGTTAACATAATTCTTAAAACTTAGCCTTTTATATTTCGAGCGAAAATGGAGTTGACGCATTTTATAAGGGTGATTACGGTAACTAGAATGGATACGAGAACTGGACACTTGGAGCATCTCGTTGGGTTGAAGAAGAGTTTTCAGACAACTGACGACATCTAACATTGTTGGGCATCAAAACTAAAATGGGATTAGGATTAATATTAGTAGATTCCGCAACTCATTAAATCCGTCTACTTTGTTCGTTACTAGTGACATTTTTATTGATATTCTCTACGGTTAATTAGTTATACTATAATTATTGATGCCTCGATATCTAGGCGATATCGAATCGTGTTTTGTCGATATCGACATTGGTATTTGAATTAAAGTTAATCATTTCATTATAGCAATTTATCAAGACTTCGATATCGACAAACAGATTCGATATCGACTCGAATTGGATATTTCCATTACGTTATAGCAATTTGTTAAGCCTTCGATATAGAGTCGATATCGAATCGTGTTTGACTATATCATCGATATCGACGTCGGCATTAGTTTTAAAGCTATTCACTATATTGAAATTTATCAATCGTTCGATATCGATTCGATATCGAATCGTTTTTGTCGATATCGTCGATATCGACATCAGCATTGGTCTTGGGACATGTATGTTGGACTTTGGCTCTAGATAATTCTTTTAGGTTTTTTTCATTACCCCCATTTAAAAAGATATATATTGAGTGATAAGAAATGCGTTCCGAAGTTGTAACTCCATTTAATGTTATCACTGTCTTTATAAAATTGAATATCGACCAGTGAACGGTATTAGATATCAGATTTCAAATATATTTATTAGCCTTGAATGCATTGCTGCAATAGATTTGCACTTTTTCGTTGTTTTTCTTTGCAGCAACAAGTTAAACAAAATTTGACAAAAGACAAATTAAGTCAAATAAAACTTTACAATTATACTGATGTAAGTTGAAATATGCACAAAATGATTCCTGTTCAGCATTCGTATATGCTTTCTCGCACTGATAAATGCATTGCCATTCCAACATCATTCCATTGCTGGTGTTTACTTGCTTGTATTCACAATTTAACGCAGAAGCTTCTTCCCAACATAAAATCATTGCTTTCAACTGAACTTAATTGCTTTTCAATAATTTCAGCACTCACTAGCAAAATACAATGTCATTTACAATTGCATTTTGGTATTCATACATATTTTTTTACATAGGCTTTTTCTTTGATCTTTTTTTTTATCTATTTCTCTATAATGTATTTGGTGGTGCATTTTCTATAATGTATTTGGTGGTGCATTTTATCAATTCATTTTTGTATCTTTACATTGAGCCTGTTAGTTTTCACATCAAGCTTTCGTTGACTTTCTACTCAACTGATAACTTTTGGCCGAAATGTGCATATTGTGACTATTATTTTTGGTCTATTATTTTTCTCATTATTGGTCAATTCTTGTCTATTCAGCAGCTATAATCAGGGGTAATAGGCATTCATTTGGAAAAATCGGTAAATTACAAATGGAAAATACAATAAAAACAAAAAGTAAACATTAAAGAAGATCATAAATGTGGATGATAAAATTTTCCATAGCAATCCTTTTCTTGATCTTGAGCTAAAACTAATTCATTTGAATAAACAACGACAAGTATCTTTAGCATTCATTATCGCTTTTGAAAATTTCAGTAGTTCAAGTTTGGAAACTTTTGTAGCATACGAGTGTTTTTCATATTGGTTTTAGCAGTTAATGCAATAGCCATTGCAAGGTTGACTGTTCTATTTTAAGGGTAAGGCCATTGGGAACACAAGCCTTGTCACATATAACTACATACATGGAGGATATGTATTACCATTGTATGACTGTCATTGTACTACAAGACTAAGGTATGGTATGTATAACAACACAAAATGAAAATTTAAACAAAAGATGGCAAAATTAGAAAAAAAAATCAATATTCAGTTTTCCATGTTGTGGTATTGATAACAGAATACTGAAGTTACTGTTAATTTACTTTCTGCATATGTGCATTTCGACAAGTTATGTCTCATCAGTGCAGATTAAACCAAAACATTTGGAAGGTGTAAAAACTGATGGAGAACAAATTACCAAAAGGATCTAAATAGAGAAGCCAAAATTCAGCTAAGGAATGGACAGAGCTATGCATGAGGGAGATACTCCTTAGTTTTGAACAAAATTTTGTAAAATTTAGATACTGTAAGTTTCAATAAAGTCTGTTTTCGGGAATCGTTTTCACTTTATAAAAAGACCCTGTCCTGTGACAGATTACTACAGAAATGGGCAAACATGGAAAATACCATTCATTGTCCAGATCTTTACTTGGTGGTACATAATACTTACAAGCTCAGATGATCCGCGAATTGCTTCGATTGTTAAGTAGTTTGGAAAAAGAAATCCAGTTTCTAGGCGGATCTCAATTAATCAGTTCTAAGAAACAAAATAATCCTTTTCCGTTGCCGTAACTATGTAAAATCATATATACTTAAAAGTGGCCTTTATATCTCGTGCTAAGAATAAACAGTTTTATCAAGTACACAGATTTCATTGTTTCTATTGAAATATCAATGTCCAGTACATAGCGTATGAACCTTTCACTATGGAAAAGAAGCCGTGCCTTTGTTTAAAGACTGAATAAAAAGAAAAGCAACGGAGTTAAATTTGTCATTAGGGATTTATATAATATACAAAAATGTTCATTCTTGGTCTATATTAAGAACATAAAAAATATTAAAGTTTAATATCCAAACGGCACAAAAATGGTGCAATACCACCAAAAAATTGTAAAACGCAAATGTCCTGACTTGGTAAGGGCATTACATGCATTTCAAAAGAAACAGTGAGCTTAACAGATTTTTTGGCTCAACTCAAATGTAATATTTCACACTGGATATGATGAGACATTATGCTTAGGATAAAATTTTAAATAGAGATTTGCTTTCCATAAAAAAATAAATAATTGGACGAATAGGTATTTGAACTAAATGCTATAAAGTCCCAATCATTCAAATAACAAAATACCGAGGTTACTGTGAATTTAGGTTCTGCATATGCGCATTTCGACAACTTATGTCTCTTCAGTGCAGATAAAAACAAAATATTAAGAAGTCCATAAACCGAAATAGGTGTAAAAATCAAATGTTGATAATTTCTTTAAATTATATAGGGACAATTAGTACGGGTGTAGTAGTAGTATTGGTAAATCCTCTGACCAGTCTGTGCAAAGTGTAGTCGCCTACAATTGCCGATTATTATGAAGGTGTAACAAATATCAAAGCATTGCTACTTTGCTATGTTTTCAAATTTGTTGCCACTTATCTTTAACCTCCTTAAAAAAATAATTTTTGTTGGTTCGGTAAATGCATTGACTTATATAATGGATTTATTCTCAAATTCACAATACAATCCACAATTTAAGTAATAAGCACAATACAATCCACAATTTAAGTAATAAGCACAATCTTAATGATCATAATGATATACTTAAATCCTAGCGTGTTGATGCCCTTCCAACAACTTATGTCATCAATATAGATAAACATACGAAAAACCAAAACCCAATGAAGTGTCAGTAAGAATCGACAGAACAACAGTCTAAAGCTTAAATGAAAATGCCAAAATCAGCCAGAGAGAGAGCTGTGCATCGGGAAGATATGATGAAGATTTCAGTACGGCAAGGAAATACATGATGACATGATTGAGGAGGGCCTTTGATATTAACGAGTAAATCGATGCAAAAATTAAAATAATATGTATAAAATATATAAAAAATAATAAATAGGAAAAATATACCACAGAAAAAGCAATCGGTAAGTTATGTCTTTACATATTTTATAGAAATGTGTTTGGGTTAACCATAACATTAGACAACGAAGGAAGGGCAGATGGTGAACTGAAGGTCAGCAGGGATGGTTTTACAAGTAGGTTGAATTTATTGAATAAAACATTGATAATCGCACCCTTTCTGTCATTATCCCTTTTAAAAATTTCTTTTTAAAACGACCTTTTTGTTTGTGGTTTGTGAAAAATAGTCGTTTTCTTCAAATTAAAATCAGATGCCGTATAGATGAAACAGATAAGACAGAAATAGATGCCACAAAATAAGTAATTTTCTTTCAGGGCACTTTTTTATTTTCAAAAACTGAAAGTAGAAAGTAGCTGTGTTTTCTGGATGTATTGGTTATATGATCAGATCACAGAAATCGCATTATTTATGTATGATTAATTATGCTAAGCGAAGAGTCACTTCTATAGATACATGTAGTTTATTGTTGCTTATAATCCGAATAGATGCAATCTTTCCCCTATAAAACTTTAATCACTTGTTGTATATTGAAAATGTACATATATCGTATTCATACCATAAAAAATAGTGACAAAATTGCTTCAAATACATAGGTATAAAAAATATGATGTTTTCAATTTCCATCAAGCCATAGACAATAGTATATGTTGAGGAATAACACAATACCCAAGTTACTGTAAGTATATTTTATGCAAATGACAATTTTGACAACTCATGTCTTCAGTGCACATTAAATCAAAATAGTTTGAAGACCATACATAGTAATATGTGTAAAAGTTGGGAAAGGACAAACAATCTAAACAGTCTTAATGAGAAGTCAAATTCAGTCATGGACAGAGATATGCACGAGTGAAAAAACAAAATTTTCAAAAATTTAGATATGATAAGTTTCCAAATATAATCGATTTCGTATCAGCTCCTACGTGCTGAGTACTGGTTTTGGTGGATACTCTAGGAAACTAACAGTAAACCAGCAGTGGTATCGGGCGAATGGTAACAAATAACCAAATACCGAAGTTACTGTAAATTTAGAAGTTTCTGCAGATGGTCATTTCGACAACCTATGTCTCTTCAGTGAAGATCAAATCAAAACATTTGGAAGTCCATAAATAGGAATATGTGTAATAGCTTATAGAGAACAGCAACCAAAAGAATCCCAAATTAGCTAAGAACGGAGTTATGCCTAAGATAGTCCTTAAATTTAAACAAAATTTCCAAACATTTAGATATTGCAAGGATCAAAATATATTCGGATTTCGGTTCAGCACCAAAATACTAACATAACCTCGAGGACTTAACAGTCCAAAAGCAAAGGCATCGGCCGTGGTAGTGAAAATAAACATCCGAAGTTACTGCTAATTTAATTTCGACAACTGATATCCCTTTAGTGTAGATCAAATTAAAAAAAAATGAAGAATTTGAAAAATCTGAGAGGCTGACTCATAATAACAATATAAGACTTTCATGGATAGAATGACATGGAACTTTGAGAAAATATCAAAAATTAACTTCTACAACGCGTGCTTTGTTTGTTTGATATATTTACTGAAATATATGGATTACTTCATCTTTCTCTTTGATTTTGAATAGAGTATTTTTTGCCCATGCCTTGATTTTTTTCAATTTTAATTCTCTTAGTGCATGTGTTTTACACATAAATCCTGTAAAAAAGTCATTTTTAATTGCAAGGAAAGTGCATACATGTCAAAATTTTAATATTGATGATGTATCTTATTGTAAATAACTCATACCTGCATTACAGGATCTAGATAGAAGAATCTGTTAACAAGAGAAATCCTTTTGGATTATTCGAAGACACATCGTTTCCTATTCGACAAACGTTATTAAACATTTTCACATCAATGTTATTTGTTTGACGTATATTGTGTCTTGTATTGAAACTTTTCCCTTTGCTTAGATAAAATACATGGACTGCATAAAATCAGTAATATACACTGAAGAGGAACAAATTGTCGAAATGCGCATATGCAGAATTTAAATCTAAAGTCACTGGCAGTATTGATACATTGACTTGATAAGATCACGGGCCGTATAACGCTTTGTCAAGGATGTCAACAGTATAATACTGTGGAAAGGGTTCATTCAAGTTGCAGTAAAGCATGTATCCATACAAAAGATAAGGATGTCTGTTTCTCTTTTCAAACCGCCTCCTTCACCGATACATTCTACTTGAAATTGGGTTTCTGGAGGTTGCAGTATAAAAATAATAATAACTGACCTGCCTTAAACGCAATATAAGGAATCGGCACGAGAAGGCGAAATGCTTACCAAAGACTCCCATTTCGAAGCCTAATCCTTATTGTGGAGTTATTGTCTATAATTACACACAGTTACTGATATACTGGTTTTCGAATTCTTATACATTTTTGTCGTTTTTTTTAAATTCTAATTAAGGAACCCTTGACCAAACATTGACTGGTATATAAAGTTTAATGTACTAACAATTTCTATATTACTGACTCTTCTTATCTATGACAATACAAACTCTATAGGTGTAAAAGGTTTGATTATTTACAATTTCAGATACAGAGGAAACAGAAAAGTACATACATCTGAAAATCAAAGTAACAGAGGTAATCTACTTTATATTTGAAAAAAAAATGTCAAATTCTCTTCTAGGAAGGCATACAAACGAAGCATAATGTAAAGTGAAAATATGATTCAATTTCCACTGTATCCTATTCATGACGTCACAACAGATGACAAAAGTTTGATAAACAGGTCTGGGTTGCACAAAGCTCATTTAAAACTTAATAGACTATCAAAAGTTAATAGGCTATTAAAAATACAAAAAACCAAAGTTGCATCATGAACGGTAAAATTTTGTTATGCTGTACACGTGTCTCAAGGAGTAACCCCTCATCAGCAGCATTAGAATCAAATAATATGGGAAGTCATAATCCAAAAAATAGTCAGAAAAGAAGTACTCAATACCAAAAATACCTTTATAGGAAGCCAAATCCAGTACTAAGGACATCTACCGAGTGCCATACACGGATTGAAGCCGTAGTATTTCCAAGGGGTTAGAATTTTGATAATAACAGTAAATTTCTATAAAAAGCAAGGTAAATTTTCGTGTCAGACAAGTCTGACTATAAGACTGGTGAATGCCCTCGGGGACCTCTGGTCCAACAGCAGTGGCATCGGTCCAATGGTTTAAAAATACAAAAATACCAAAATTGCATCATGAACGGTAAAATTTTGTTATGCTGTACACGTGTCTCAAGGAGTAACCTCTCATCAGCAGCATAAGAATCAATTAATATGGGAAGTCATAATCCAAAAAATAGCCAGAAAAGAAGTACTCAATACCAAAAATACCTTTATAGGAAGCCAAATCCAGTACTAAGCACATCTACCGAGTGCCATACACGGAATGAAGCCGTAGTATTTCCACTATTAAATTAGTAGGAAATGTTAAAGCTTAATAGACTATTATATATTTAATAGTCTATTTACTTTTGTGCAACCCAGTCCTGTTATATGACGTTTGTGTTGTCCCTGCTTTAGCTACAAAACTTTACAACTTTAGTATTCAACCACTGGGTCCATACCTGTACTGGTGAACTGTAACTTTTCGAGGGTACTACCAGTCAAGTCACATGATGCTTTGGTACTAACTGAAATCCGACATTTTGATGTAAAATTCTAAACATTGTTAAGTTTATCTCATTCGTGCAAAGTTCTGTCCTTATCTGGTTTTGGATTCAAGGATATATATTATTTGTTTCTCTGTCAATCTTTGTACATATTTTATACAATATATTTCTAAAATTTGTAACTGAAAAGGCATAAATTTTCGACATTTTATCCACAGAACTCAAATTGACAACTTCGGTACTGTTGTCGTTATAGTTCAATTCCTTTTTTTGCAGCATTTATTCCTTTTTGCAGCACCTTCTAATATATTAAGTGATTATAACTTAGACCCTTCCTATCGATATATTTACTTTATCTTTAGTAGTGCTTATTACCGCATTGAAAGATGACCCAAATCGTCAAATTAATGCATTATGACTCCGGACAAAAGGTATGACTTAGTATTGACCTCGACAATTGTCCTCCACAGAATCATATGAAATGGAGCAGAGAACTGATTAGCCATTTCCAACTTTTGTGCTGAAGTATGTATTCTCCCGAGGGGCCAAAAATATTTGGCATCAATGTTTTCCTGAAACCTATATTTTTAGAACGCGAAGAACCCGAACAAAATTTTTTTGAAGAGAAAACCATATGTCCATGTGAAGTATTTTGTGCTACCATCATTTGAAAATTCCCTTTTTTGCTGGTTCTGTGCAAATTCCATCAATTCGGCCTATTGGCTATATTTGGCAAAAATATAAATTTCTTCCATAAAGTTTTCTGTCTAGAAATTATTAATCTGAAGAAATAACACCAATAAGAATCATATGTCCGTGATGATATAAGAAAGTTTTGTTAGAAAATGTTGCTTCAAATTCATGACATCGTAAAATCTTTCAAAATCAAGATGTTTCAAATTTTCAATCAACTGAACAGTCAAAACTCACCATTTTTTGTTTTAAATATGAAAAAAGAAAGAAAATGGGGGTAAATGTTATATAATTATTTCTTTAAATATTTAAAAAAGAAATCATATGAATAAGATGCACACGTTTCTTGAAAAATGATTTTTATTACCCCTATCCCAGTTCTGACTGAGATCAATAGTTAATTTTGGTCAAAAATTAAAATGTTTCATTTCTCAAAAACAACGTAGGTGCATATTTTTATACCCCCACGAACGAAGTTCAGGGGGTATATAGGAATCACTGTCCGTCTGTCAATCCGTCCGTCTGTCTGTGATAGCAAACAATTTTTTGTAACAGTTTTCTCAGTAACTTCTCATCACTGCAACTTGAAATTTTGTGTGCAAGTTTATTATGATGTCCTATACTGCAAGTAGCGATTTCAGGATTGCCGGACATCAACTTCCTGTTTGCCGACTTAGTTAATTTTCGAGATCTTTTGTCAATCGTTGAAACTTTTCGTAACAGTTTTCTCAGTAACTACTCATCACTGCAACTTGAAATTTTGTATTCAAGTTAATAATGATGTCCTATACTACAGTAGCGATTTCAGGATTGCGGGACATCAACTTCCTGTTTACGGACTTAATTAATTTTCAAGATCTTTTGTCAATCGTTGAAACTTTTCGTAACAGTTTTCTCAGTAACTACTCATCACTGCAACTTGACATTTTGTATGCAAGTTTAGAAGGATGTCTTATACCGCTAGTAGAGATTTCAAGATTGCTGGACATCTACTTCCTTTTTAACAACTTAGTTAATTTTCGAGATCTTTTGAGCAAATTTCACAAATTTTTTAGTACACAATGGAATTGTGCAATTATAACTTTTTTGTGACAAGTTATATCGGGGATCTTCTTCTCCAATGGGGAGTGGGGGTATCATTTTGTGGCCCTCCAGGCCACAGTACCTCTAGTTTTACATTATTTGGGAGGGTCATCATATAATAAAAATCAATAAAAAATGTGTGGTCATATTACAAGTCCTGATTCATTAACTAGATTTAAACGAGACTTTAACCTCAGGAAAATACATGTACATCCTTAAGTAAATTTACATATAATTTCACATTTCTATGATCTTTTCAGCTTTTGTTTTACGCTCCATCTTTCCTGAATATTTTTTGAAATTATAAAGAAAATTGTGGATTCAGGTTTTAATTCTAACCATAGCATTCATGTTTTTAAGTTTATGAATGGTGGTAATAAGAAAGTTACCGAACAGAGTTGTCAAGATCCGAAGTCCATGAGAAAAAAAGACAAATCAGACTGAAACCATCAGAAAATTATTGACTGCATTGGCCCTGACTTTGTACAGGCATTTCAAAAGAGATGGCGGGATAAACCGGTTTTAAAGCATGCCCTCCCCCTTCATTTGCGGTAGTGTCCGGTAGCAACTCAACAACAATTGATAATGGAAGGTCGTAGACAGTTAAAAGAAATGATCATCCAAGTACTGAGTAAAAAGTAACAAATCTGGAATCAGAGATCGGACCCAATTTTTTCAAAAGGAACTGACATCTATTAAAGAACTTAATTCGTACAAGACCTAATTTCTTTGAAGTTTAACAACTATTCCTGTAATAGAAAGTTTAATAATTTTTTGAATAGAGCAAAAACACTGTCCCAAAAGCTGTTTAGTCAGGGATTGGTTCCGCCTTCGTTACTTTCATTCCTTCAGAAATTCTATGGCTGTCATCATGACATCATTGACAGATTTGACGTGTCTGTGTCCCAAATGAACACGGACATTTTCAGCTAGATTTAACGTCTGCACAAATTTGATATAACCGGTTTTGACCCAACCCTAGATTAACTCACTGATAGCATGACGGGTGCCACTTAGCTGCGCAGGACATGCTTACCCCTCCGGAGCACCTGGTGTCACGCCCGGTTTTCATAGGAGTTCACACTATGAGTGCTTTAGTTCTTAATGTCGTCTTTTTATTTTGCAATGTCTTTGGACTTTGTGATCATCACTTCCCTTGTTCCTTCTGTATTCTACTGCCGTTGTTTCCTATAATTTATGGTAGAAATCAATCAAATACAATAGAATTATCACAGTTGCCTAAATATTTTGAAAATGCATCGGATCTTTGTCAACATTAGTTGTTTTTGATCAACGTTCTCACTTACTTTATTAAAATTTGTTACCAAAAGAATAAAGATTTAAAAATTAAAACAGAAAAACAAACAGGAAACACATATAATGAATGAAAACTAAAATCGTATGAAATTTTACAATTTATATTTTGAAAGGGACATCATTTGAAGATGTACGTACTTCACAGTGATGACTTAGGTGAACCAATATATCTAAATGCAATACATTTTTACGGGTTATATGGACATCCAGATAGCTTTGTAATTGATAAAGGCAAACGTTATGTATTAGAAGAAGACGATTCTACCTCAAGGCGTATCACTAACAAAATTAGGGTGAGTATATTTCTGTTATTTATTCACCCTTTATAAGTAATTGCACATAGACTCTACTGCAGTCCACATGCGAGAGAGGTATGCTCTTTATATCTTAATTATGGTGTACTTGTTCGTGAGAGAATTATTCATATGCATATACTATCAAACATACAAATTTTGGAATTTATTATTTCCTTAATTTCCAAATGTTATTCTGACCACCTGTTTATAGTACCCACATCTCACTTTAGTTTTCTGACAATCAATTTGCTGAGTGCCTGTGCTTTTCTATAGGTTGAAATCGTCAACTAGCTGAAGACATGAGTGCTTTTGTCGGGCAACGGATGACATTGATTGTAAGGGCACTTTGCCAGATTAATTTGTGCTTGTTGACGATTCCGCGTCCATGACCAGAAAAGACATATATGTAGCATTGTTTGGAATTTAGAATAGACAGAGGAATTCCACTGAAACCGGTGCTAGGGGCCGTCTTGAACTTACTATGAGGTATAAGCAAAGCTCATTTTTGAAGGCATCATGGTGACTTCAAGATGAAGAACAACAATAAAAGCGTTGTTCCTTAGCTTGGTTCCACCATGTATTTTTAGAAACGTTGTCCCATGTGCATTTACTCCATTTCCTTTCATTTCTAAAAATACTTATATGTTAGACTAATGACATTTTGCTTTACATACTATGACCTAATTATTTCAAATTTTATCTGACAAATTTTTGTATGTATAAAATGCTTTGTAATTTTTATTCTTATACTAATTATCATTTATGACAGCTCTAACAGTATGTTAACATACGATTATACAAATGTAAAAACAAATTGATAGTTATATACTAGTATTTGGTACGGATAAGCCATAAATCGAACTTTATACAACAGCAGCAGAATATGGAAGAAACAAAGCACAAGATTACATAAATCAAAGTCCAAAGACAAGGCAAAAGCCAGAACACCAGAAGACACGTACAATGGCCGAAAAACACAGTCACATGCCATCATAATGCACCAAGGAACTGCACAAGAAAAAAAACACCAATAAAAAAGACAAACGTAAAAAAACGACAGGAAAAGGGGACAGCAGGATTTGGTACCGGCACCAGCAAAAGCTAGCGGTTGGGTTAAACCGGTTTATGGGTACCCAAACCCAAACTTTCTGTCCCGCTTCCATATAGCATAATAAACATACGAATAAAACCCAAAACAGGTAAACTACTAACTCCATGACCACAATATTGAAACGGAAAAGGGACAAAACGTAATTTTGAAAGATTGGTCACGGGGTGCTCGGCGCAGTGCGTATAAACTAATATGTATCTCTGCCATTACTTATTTTTCAGATCTACACTTTTATAGACCTAAGTATTGATGTCAGAACTAGTCATACACTTAGTTGGACATATTTTTGATAAGGATATCACCTATAATATTCAAATGAATCTCATCAAATAAACTGTAATTTATAATGGTATATAGATAATAGTGTTGCACGCAGGTCTATATGATATGTATGACCTTGCTGGATTTTCCGATGTTATCAGGTTAAAAAGGTGATTTTCATCACTGTTGGCATTCGGAATCATATATTCTACCTTTGCAGCTTACCTTACCAACACATTATCATACATGTAATTTATAATTCTGTGTTTCAGGATATAGAAAAATTTAGATACGGTTATATTAGGCATTGATTTGCTATTTTGAAAGAGAACGTCTTCAATTACTCTAAGAGTTTATTCTTATTATAAAGTATACAGTTTTGAATTGAAAATTGCATTTTCCATAAACAAATGCAAACGTCATAGTATGATCTTGAATTTCATGACGCAATTCTTTCAGTAAAATACAAACTGCAACTTCTATTTAATCAGAAAATCCACAGTTTAACTACTCCTTCAAGGGAATATACTTAAAAATACCATATATGTCCTCTTAATAGACCTGGTATGAAGATATATGTTAAAATCTGTTGCCATAGTCTGATAAAGTAAAAAAAAACAAACATCTATGCATATACAAGCCATAAGTTGAATTTGTCACATCAACGATTTGTCATTATAGAAATGTATTCTCCGAACGTAATTCTGACTCAGTTACATCCGTCGTTCCTACAATATTTTGTGCAACAATACGATTTTAAAAGTTATTTATACATTCTGATTTGTTATTTAAAGGGCTCCCTCGAATTTTCTTTTAATATTAAACACTAAGCACTCACTTGAAAATACTTCAATGCGCCTCGAGAAACACAATCTCATTTAGTAGATAGTTGATTTCACTGTTCATTTATCGTGATCTAAACTTATATTCTTATATAAGTTGTTAACATTGTTAACTCGTTACGGTAAGAAATCATCATTTTGAATACACCTAAAATATTTTATGCAAAAATTTATCCATTTTTTTCATTTTTCACATTGACGTCTTATATGTTTTCAATTGTCAGAAGTGCTGAAGGACAACTTGTCGTAGCTTCAAATATCCGAAAACTTGAGAATAAAAAATTGTTGTCATGTCGTTGAATGATCATTTGACAAGATACTTATTATTGTAAATGACAATTAGTTTTTAATTTGATACAATCATGTATTTGTTATGTTTTTGTTAAGAGCCGAATTTATGATTATTGTAAACGACAGTGAATTTATAATTTGATACGATCATTTATTTATTATGTTTTTTGTTTAGAACAGTTTCTAATTGATTATTTGTTAAAAAAAAGAAATGGTGTTGTTTTATTTTATCTTATTATTGTAATTAGTTTGTTGCTGACCCGAAACCAATTTTATTTTGTTAACTTACAATATTTAAATTTTAGAAGTTTTTGTTTTTAAAATTAAGAAGCATCTCTCTATTTTGGCCTTTCATTTGGATCCTAATGGTTATTTGTTCTCTATCATTGGTCTTCAATATATTTATCTGCTCTGAAGAAATTCGAAGTGGTCATTTGCGGAGACTAAAACTTACAGTTCCTTCGACATTTTATTTTTATATATTTATACTGGATTGCGTTCTTTTTTTATTTTTTATTCGTACTGTCTGTCATCTTGTCTACATTTGTGTTACATCTGAATTGCCATGTTTTTTTTTGTTTTTGATTTAAGAATTACTATTTATCTTTCTTTTTGCTTCTTTATTTGTTTGTCGAAAAAGATCTATCACTTTTTTTGAGCCCATGATAATTTTTAATGTACCGAGGGAAAATTTAGAGAACAAATAAAATTCTGTACATTTACTTTCTGCAAATGGCTATTTCGACAACTTGTGAAGATAAACTAAAGCATTTGGAAAACCATAAGTCGAAAGATGAATATTTTCCAAATAATCGGCTTACGGGCCAGTAGCGATTTGAGGTTTGTTTCCTCACTGCACGTGCGTCACTGCACAAACATGATCGCCGCTGTTTGTGCTAGGTATTACACGTAGGAATGCCATTGATGAAAGTAACCAGTCTTTCAATTAACTCAAAGATTGATATGTATGTGTTGCACCCAATGATAAAGTTGAATAACTATCCCTTAAGTTTACAAGAACGCCAAATTGTTCTCTTTTTAGCTGACATGGGTGTCAACTTGACATTATCTTTTCGTGCGTTTGATTTCTGCTTAACCATTTTTAAGGATGTCTTTTTTGCTGTTAGCATTGAAGGTAAGACATCGTTGTCGAATTTCAGATATTGTGCACGAAATCTGGTGTGCGATCTTTCATGCTATTTATTTTGTTCTTGGACATTCTGTATCTGATTAAATTAAAATGGTGGCGTTGTGTTAAGTAAGATTCAACTTGTTTGATGTTTGCTCTTATCATCTGAATGCTTGATTTGCATTAGGGAGCAACCATTTGATTTTTAGGGGGGCAAGTAAGGAATTCGAAAAAAAAATCCAGGATTAGAAATTTGGCGAAAAAAAATATCAGGACAGGAGGATGAAAAAAAAAAAATAACCAGGATGATATATATGAAGCAAAATGTTTGGCTTTGACCGAAAAAATGACCGGATTACTTCGAGTGAGAAAATTGCGTGAAAAAAATATCAAGGATCAGATGTTCCTTCCTTGCCCCCCATCCCCCCATAAAAATTAAATGGTTGCTCCCTTATTCTAAAATTGAACTTTGAAAACCTAAAATTAAGATATAGCTTAAAAAATTATAATATTTGGTGTGAAAGTGTATGGTATGAGCAAATTCCTTAAAGTCTAAGAGACTATATCTGTTGATGCAAGCTTTGCTCCATCACTTTCGTTGTTTTGCGTGTATTCTTTAACACAACACATGATTTTTATTAAACGTGATAGATAATCATCTAAACAAATTATGAACAGTGAAGTATTACTAACTTATAAAATAAGTGACGTTTTAGTCACTTTTTCAATGGTCTCGTTTGATAATGGAAATGCCTAGTCTAGTTTGTGAAAAATGACTCCCAATCGGAGAAAAATAAACAGAGGAAGAAGTATTAAAATATGTTAGAATTTCTAATAGGCGATATACTAGTATTTGTCCAGTTTTGAGGACTTGTTTTTCAAAAGACTATCGGAATTCCAATGGGCACAAACTGTGCCCGTCTTCTAGCCGACCTGTTTCTCCACTCTTATGAGGCTGAATTCATCGAAGGGCTTCTTCGAAATAAAGATAAAAAACTGACCAAATCCTTCAATTTTAGCTTCCGTTATATAGGTGATATTTTGTCACTTAACAACCCTCGCGTTGGTGATTTTCTTCATCTTATCTGTATAAAAGAACTCGAAATTCAGGATCCTACAGTCACTTCCACGTCGGCCGCATTCCTTGACCTTTATCTTGACAACAGAGGTAGACTTCAAACTAAGCTGTATGACTAACACGATGAATTCACTTTTCCAAAAGTCAACTTCCCTTTTCTTTGTAGCAACATCCCAACAGCACCGGCATACGGAGTATACATCTCCCAGCTAATTCACTTTTCAAGGGCCTGTGGTGACTTCCTTGATAGAGCCCGGTTGCTCACAAATAGGCTACTTAAACAAGGGTATGCTACCCAAAGCTTTAAGTCATCCCTCTAGAAGTTTTATGGTCGACATCACCATCACGTGGACTGCCATCGGATATTTGTTTCCAAGAGATCGTTCCCGTTAAAAGCTTAATTGTTGTTTCCTCTACTGGATTTGACCTTACTACCGGATTTGACATGTTCTACACAGCGGGTGTCTTATAAGAAGCAGGAGATGCTTACTCTACCGGTGCACCTGATCTCCCTCATGTTTTTTTATTGCTTCCGTGTTGTTCGTCTTTGTATGTGTGAGTGTCTTCAATTTCTTTTCTGTACCGTACTCATGTTATGTCTCTGTTTCTTAATTTTTCTGATGTTGCCATTGTCCTTGGATTGATCGTTTTAGATTGAAGGTTCGGTTCTCACTTACTTGATCATGGAAGTGATTTCCCTTTGTCATAGACAGCGTCTTGGATTCCATTGAGCGAGAGATTGGTAATATTAACTTTTGTATAAAAACATCATAATTGCTTTTTCATTGTTTTCAAGTAATGTGTTCGCTACGATGGTAACCGATACTATTAACACTGGTTCATATGCATGCATCAACATATAAATGTTGCACATATACATAATGTACACTTTTAAGATTAATCATATAGTTTCAAAGATATCATATAGAATAACAAGGGCCATCCCATTGGATGATGGTTTAATTATACATGCAAGAAGAACAACTATACTATGTTTTTATAAAATGTTGTATTATGATAAATGTTAGTAATGGTGAGTATTACAGTCAGTTGTACTTCAATCATACACAACAGGGTCTCTAATTCTCTTAGTTGTACTGAAATCATACACAAAATTAAATCATACATAACAAGTTCTCTAATCCTCTCAGTTGTACTTAAATCATACATAACAGGGTCTCTACTTCTCACAGTTTTCTTAAATCATACATAACAAGGTCTCTAATACTCGAAGTTGTACTTAAATCATGCATAACATGGCCTCTACTTCTCGCAGTTATACTAAAATTATACATACCAGGGTCTCTATACTCGCATACAACTCGCAGTCAAATTAAGTCAGTTGTACTTAAATCAAACATAACAAGGTCTCTAATTCTCGCAGAGATTTCACAGTTCAATTTCTCATACAAAATGGGTGATAATGACATTCCTATCTGATTTCTGTACAAATATGTCCCATGTTTTTTGGCAATATGTTAAAAGCTAAGCAAACTTACAGGCCCTATTGGAGTGCAAGTAGAAAAGTATCAAAGATCAGCAAACAAATACGGAATCTAAAAGGTGTTTTACAGAAATTCGACCTGATGTGAAGAAAAATAATATATTCCTGATATTTAAAAATAATTAATTTGGATAGATATCGGGATTTTGAATTAAATTGTGGCAAATGTCACAAATGGCCAAAACTTACAATTTGATTTATTTACAGTCCACCTTGAATTAATGATAAAATCTGATTTTAAATGCTACGAAAAAAAAACTTTTGGCACACACGTTTAACCATGCAAGGATTAAATGCACCAATATAAAGTATTTTTGTCATTACTCTTCACAGATTCTCTTTCAAAAATCATGCGACCATACATCTATATTTACACAGCTTCTCATGGAATATGAAGGGTATAAAATATCAAATAAATAATATATTTATATTTACAATATGTACAAAATGATGGATTCTAATAATGTTCACATACTATACACTGATGTTGAATCTATACTAAATATATAATGCCTTTGGTTGATGTCTGATGAAAAATATTAAGTTAAAATATTAACCCACAGTAAAACAAGTATAAAAACAACCGTTCTATCATTCAATCACCATAAATATAATTCGCTATTAAATGTAATCTACTATTGCACTCATTCAATTAACAAATTTGCATACAAACAATTTCAAATCTTTATCAAATATTTTTATTGTTTTAACCTTAATAAGAGACAGTAACCACTGGACGTGTATAAAATAACAAAATACCAAAAAACCTTTATTACCATAAAAACTCAACGAAATGTCAAGGCACATAAAAAAAATCTGATACATTTTTTTTCGTATTTCAACATTTCGATGAAAATAACAAAACAAGGAAAACTATAAAAAGATCAACAAAATTTAGGAGTAAATATGACCCTTGAAACACCATTGCGTCTTTATCACTAGAATTATTTTGTAATTCTAGCAAAGCCATTGATGCATTTCAACAACACATTTTTCTATATTGCTAGAATCACATTATTCCTACATACAAAAAATCAAAAATGATTTCATGATGTTAGAAAAGTCATGACAAGACAAAATGACACCCTATATAACTGATACATTTTACCGAACGAAATCGAAAGATAAAAATAATCCATAGGGCTTCTGTTTATTAGAGATTATATATCTAATACTCGAACCGGATTATTCGAGGTATCGATCAACACTATCTTAGTATTCTGGTCCCCATACAGATGTCAGCAGCTCTCTCTTCCTATTCGTGTACACTCACTCCATATCCTATCATGGTTATCCCCCTTTCACCGGGATCGTTATTATGACGGAATGTATCTTGAACCCGTTTGAAGCTCTGCTCAGAGTTACAACTCATGTCATTAAACAAAAAATAAATAAAAAAGTTAAACACAAAGAAAAAGAATAACTATAACTATTTTTTGTTGCGGAATTATTAAAATTTTCTTGGTCGCTGTAAACGGTCCCATCATCTTCAATTGATATCCACTGTTCATCTTTGTTATTTGTCTCTGACTGATGGACTTGGTCTTGTGCGTAAGGATTTCTGGTGTCAGTCATTTCTCCTTGACGAGGACAACCTAACCACCAAGTTGCTACAGATCTAGGATATGTTGCGTCAACCTGTATAAAATAATTTTTAGTTATGATTCCGTAAAAGAACACACAAAACATCTAAAAATAAAGGTTCAGTTAACAAACCCTTAACCTTTTTCAAAGATTTGAATTCCAATAATTGCCCGTAGATTTTGTAGTACTTTGTGGATGGGGATTTTAGGTAAGCCGTACTAAGCTTACATAAATACTTGTATACATGTTCAAATCTTTTAAGCCTGGGTTATGTTGCATAAACAAGCCAGTAAAGAAATGTATATATATATATCATAAGTTGACTGAAAAGATTGTAGGTGAATACGTACTAACAAATATAGTTAATAATAACATGTAAAATAAAATTTCCCCAGGTTAGATATAAATTTTCTACGCCAATGATAGTTATGCTATGATGTACCACAAACTGACAAAGAATAATTCGCGGTATTATAAGGACTACACAACTAGTGATTTCATAATTCATGGCTTATTTTCTTATACCAGCAATAAATCAACACCTAATTTTTGTATCCAAATTAAAATCTGAAATAATTTTTCCAATCCCTACGTACAATACTTCGAAAAGGCATAATTGATCTACTGAAATATAAAATATAGATTTTATTCTATTTTATCGACATTTAAGTATAATCAAGTCATTTTGTGTTAATAACTGATAAATAACTGCATTCTATCGCACTTCTTTTTAAACTGCTGCCTAATCACTGAATTACAAGTTATGCCAAGTAAATGATGTGAAGAAAGGAAGCAATTGTGAGGTTCGCGTTTTTGGAGACACAGTGACAAATTTTGTAAAGATAATTAAATTTAGAATTTAAACTACAAATTATAAGTATGAGCCCAATTTAATTTGAGAGATCTTGTTTGAATTGTATCCGATAAAACTAGTGCGATTATCATAAACCATCGCTGACAAGTTAATCATAGAATATTACCTTGAGCCTTGTTTGATTGATGAAGTGAATAGATAAAAATTACATCCAATTCTTCTTATCAATGAGAGAATTTTATGTAAAACGATTTATAATCATTCAAAAAAGAGTACAATTAATGTGAAGCAATTTCTTATAGTTCCGACAGACAACCCTAGGGAGCACTTAAGTACCCTAATTAATCTTAACACGGAATATACTGATAAAACACAAACACGGAATACACTGATAAAACACAAACACAGAATACACTAATAAAACACAAACACGAAATACACTGATAAAACACAAACATGGAATACACTGAAAAAACACAAACACGGAATATACTGATATAAAACACAAACATGGAATATACTGATAAAACACAAACACGGAATATACTGATAAAACAAACAAACACGGAATACACTGATAAAACACAAACACGGAATACGCTGTTAAAACACAAACACAGAATACACTGATAAAACACAAACACGGAATACACTGATAAAACACAAACATGGAATACACTGCTAAAACACAAACACGGAATATACTGATAAAACACAAGTATACTTTACAATGAGTAGGATTGTAGTTTTATAAATGAGACTACTTTCTTGTATTTTCCTATTCCCTAAAGACTTTTTCATAACATGCTAAATTGCAGTAAAAGCATGTCCAATATGTATCAAAAATCTGATTTGTATCTATATTTTAATTATTTACCGTAAATAAATGATCATTATATCTATAATATTTATCTCCACTGAAAAAGTAGGTTCTTCCATTTTCCCACTTAAAAGCTGCAGTTATTTTACTTGGCAACCCCCGCCATACTGATACTGGTCGTGGATATCCATATTCAACTCTTCTCCCTGAATATCTCCAGTAGTAACCACCTAAAACAAAGTAAAATAGTTATTATCACTGATTTGTCGGTTACAACTTGACCAGCTTGGCAATATTAAGTACACATTTTGGCATTTTTGCCAATGGTAGATACAATAACCCCAAGTAGATTAAAATCTGAAAATAATACAATAACCAAGAGTATATAGGAATAATTATTAACCAGCTAAATACAATATGATGGAAAATGCCTATTTATTATCAGGGAGAAATTTTCACAGCCGGTTATTACGAGATCCAAAGCAGGGCCATTACAGCCAGAAAACAGGGCATTATTACAGGGCCATTATTGATCACGTGACACAGAAGTTTATTATGAGATTTAAAGAAACTGCTTTCAGTTCATACCACTATTTACAGCCTGTATGGAGAATAATTTTTTTGTTTCAAATATTTGAACCCACTTGTGACCATTCATTTTAATAATCTCATCATAAGGAATCCGAAAATATACATCTTTTCTTGATTTTCTAAAAAAAATATTTTTTTGTACTTCAGCGGTAAACCTTAATCAAGCTGTATGGATAATAACTTATTTGACCCTACTTGTGACCTCTCATTTTAATCATCTCATCATAAGGGATCAGAAAATATATTTTCTTTAATTTTTTTTTTGTACTTCAGCGGTAAACCCTATTACAGCTGTATGGAGATTAACTTTTTGTTTCAAATATATGACCCTACATGTGACCTCTCGTTTTACTCATCCCATCACAATGGATTCGAAGATATACATAATTTAAGATAATTTTTTTGTACTTAAGCAGGGTAAAATCTTGTATATCAACTTTTTTAGTTTCAGATATGTAATCCCACAAACGACTTTTCATGTATAAATTTACGACTTTTCATGTAAAAAAAGGAAAATTATTTTATATACATTTACATTCACTTATCAATCTTTTTAAGATCATTAATCTGGTTAATAAAAGTTTTAAGAAATGGGTATTTTCATAATGACCCTGTTATGTGTCCGAGGTCTGTAATAATGGCCTTCGGATGCTGTAATGGCCCTCGGCGTTGCCTCGTGCCATTACAGCTATCCTCAGGCCATTATTACAGACCTCGGACACATAACAGGGTCATTATGAAAATACCCATTTATTAATACTATAGTAAACAATCGGTCAGTATAGCGATACACAATGTCAAAATATGTACATTACAAAGCAGCATGAATTTACCTTTAAAAAAGTAAGTTTTCCCGTTTCCACTCCAGACAACTGCAGCGTCAATATTTGTTGGAACTCCTCTGAATCCAACCGATATTTTTTTCGGACCGTATATTCTTTTTGTGTTTTCAAACTTCCAGTATTGCTCACCCTGAAATCGAAAACAATATTGTACATTTAGAAACACAATTTTTAACTTAATCGGTAATATCAGGATACTATTTTCACCCTTTTTCAAAGTAATTTCTGTTAAAATCTCTTTGATGGTATAGGTAATGGTCAAAATAATCATAATACCACAACGTATCTTTACACCCCAAATGCAATTATTCAGCATGGACATGATGTCCAATTCAGGAACTCAAACATAAGAAAAATAATCAAGAAATGTACAGGTTCAATTGTTTCTTACAAACCTATTGTATAAATGCCCATTAAGAACAATGTAACTGCAATTTATTAACTTTAAACCCCAGTATTAAGATATTGGATAAAAATACCACATCTTAAATGATATAAAATTTTGACTGAAATATGTACCTTGAATATGTATGTATAACCATTGTCCCAAGTAATAGCTGCATCGATAGGGCCTTCAATACCTCTGAAATCCCAGGAAATCCTACGTGGATAACCGCGCACTATTCCATATCTTGTTATACGGTAATGGTGTTTTCCTGAAATTAGAATATATAAATTCGTAAATATATCAGTATAATAAGTTTTTCAATGCTTTGATATTATTTTTTCCTTAATTTTCCAGTTTTTTTTTCAACTTCATAAAACATTAGCTAAAATAAAGTGGAAGCAGCTCTTTTGTTACATTTAGCTTTTGCCAAAAGTTTGTAAAGGTCTGTCGTTAACCGATCTTTGTTAACAGGTTTTACCCATTTAATTATCATGCTGCTTGTAATTTTTGTTGCCGTTCCTATAAAAGTCTTTTTTTTTTATTTTCATTTTTCCCGTTGCCTTTTATATGTTTTAAATAATTAGTTTCAGATTTTTCACTTTTCTATCCCTTATTTGTTTCCGTATTCGTTATCGATGAATTTTTGAAAAAAATGGAGCAAATTAGTTTATTTATATGAAACAGATGAGACATAAATTGTTGAAAGAAAATATTCAGTTTGATTCAGTTTAGTGAGGTGTATAAGTGTATGCTTTCCTTTTACATCAATGACAAAATTTAAAAAGAAAAGTACTGGGATTTAAAAGCATGTTACATATAAGGAGCGTATGTACATTTTCTTAAAAAAGTAATAATAAAATGTTTTGATAAAGATAACTACATTTATAAAATAATAGTAGGTTACATATGTCGAATGTATGTCATAGTTATGTACAATATTTAACACATATCATAGAAAACCATGAAATGAAATTCACTGGACTTTCATCATCACATTCTCTATTAACTAAAGTCTCATACCTTGAAAAACATACGTTTGCCCATTTTTAAGTCTAGTAATAGCATCTATTTTGGCGTTACGACAGATATGGGGTATTTTCACAACTGGTCTCTTAGATGTTGTAGTTAATCTATCGGGAGTTGTGGGTCTTGGTGTCCACGGTCTAGGCGTTTGGGGTCTCCATGGTTTTGTAGGCTTCAATTTAGACGGTTTAGTTGGCTTTGGTGTATACCTTGGAGAACCTGAAAAATAAAAACCAGGTCATATTTTTGTTATGTTGTTTATATATATATATAACATCATTTGTTTATTGGGAATGTCTGTCGCTTCAACGTTATTTCTGTTGTACAGTAATTGCAGACATATCTGTAGGACAGTAAAAATATTTGTTGACTGATAATTTTTTAACAATGGTCGTAAACACTTTGGGCCTTCAGTCTGTATTAGAGCTTTGTAAAAAAGGTGTCAAAATACAAAAATTTCCAAGATCAACAATAAACAATTATGCTGTACACATGTTTCAAGGAGTAACCTCTCATTAACAGCATTTAAATAAGACTATATATACAATGTTTTCCCGAAGGTATTTTTATTTGTTTCTGTATTTTTATAACCACCAATGAAATGAAACGCTGCTATGGACTATTGGTTCTGGATGTTTCCTTACCTAAGGACTTTTATTTTGCTATTGACTAGTTATAGGGGTATATATAAGTAGTGATATTTTCAGTTGTTCAAGATAGCTGGCAATAATTGCATTTTTTTTCTCTTTGCTGATCTAGATTTCACGATATTTTGACTACTTTTTTCCAAAATGTTTTCATTTTGTCACATAAGTTGTCGAAATGACAATCACTTTCACAACTAAACTTTACTGTAATATCAGTCTTAGACAATAGGATGGAAGATAACTGAATCGGGTTTTAACTGTTTATGTATTCACATTTCTATTTAACAAATAAAGGGATATGGAGAAAATGTATATGGGACAAAATCTCTATAAATGCATGGTAAGATTAAGCAAATGGAAAAAAACGCTTTCATCTTGAAGTCACAGTGAGGCTTACAACAAAGAGCAAACACTCCTACCTCATAGTAAGTTCAAGACGGTCCCTAGCACCGGTTTGAGCGGAATTCACTTGCTAAATGTTGAACAACATCCTTCATCTTTACTTTTTTTAAATTTTAGCTGATCTTTGGAATACATTTTATCGACAGAGAGTTTTTTGGTTGTTCCATATAATGCAATTATTGTGTATCAAATACTGACCCGATAAAACAATAGAAAAGATCAATACATTCAGTTTGAAACTTAATTTTCTATGTAGAAGGTTTGAATACACAATTTAATTTTCCTCGCCGTTTAATTTTTGGTCCACCAAATTATTTTTGTCTGCAATATAGAGACATAAGCTGTCGGAATGGCCGTCTGCAGGACTAGAAGTAACTGTAAATGTGTTACTTTTGCATAATTGATTGCTAACATTAATTGATAGCGCTATTTGTATCCCATGCCATGTTAGAAAGTAATATAATATTTACAAGTTTAAAAGACAGAGAATAGCATCGCAATACAAAATGATACTTACCATATAAAGCTTGAATAGCTGATATATCATCTCGTCCCAATCTAAAGTTAGGTGTATAGCCTTTGTAAAAAGGTGCCATTAACGCACTGTATACATTAGAATGGGCAAGTCCCAGAGAATGGCCAAATTCGTGTACTGCTACTTGAAAGAAGTCTACACCTGTAAAATGAATGGAGTTTATGAATTTAAGTTCCCAGTGATCAATTATATTAAGAAAGCTTAAAAGTTTGTACAGTTTGAATTCATATATTAAGTAGCTACTTTGTCATTTGCATTAAATGTTCAGGTTTTTTTCTTGATTAATTTCCTCGATGTCATTTATATATTTAAACGCTTAAAATTAGAAATTCAGCACCCGTTTTAAGTTGATATCATTGGAGGTTCTGAAAACTTCATTTTTTTTAAGACAGAACATTCTAGTGCTTTTAAGTGAGAATGTTTTACCCACTTTATTAATTCATGCACTTTTTTTGAAAAAGAAAAGGAAAGTGATGAGAGAAATAGTCATTTTGAGATATCTGCATGTTGATGTACACTCAATACAACATGACCAAGTCATTCATTAATCAGGTTCTGAGAGTACATCACATGAAACCAATAATATCAAAAATTGAATAGCAAATTGTCTTAACTCATACAGCTAGGTCGTAAGTTTTTTTGCCTTAGAATGTTGATGTTGAATTTTGTTTTCATTTCGTCCTACTTTTTTCGCTTTCCATATGTTCTGAATCGTGAATTCAATTATCTTTCGATACAATGCCATTCAAACTATAAACAAATACGTTACCATCTGGTAGGCTTATAGCCCAAGGTTCATCGTCATCAAAATGGGCATCTCCTCCATATTGTGGGAAGAAAGCATGGGCAAGTGTTTGACCTTGACCATCAAATGGGTTGTTATCTCCATGCCAACTTCGTTCAAATCGAATATCTATGTCCACACTACCAGTTTCTCGACGAGTGAATTTCAACGGTGATACATTACTCCAAACCTGTAAACGAAATTAATAACACAGTCGAATTTTCAATGCTCAAAATTTCAATCCGAAACGAATCTGCTTTGTTGTTGTTACAATCTACAATGTTTTCTTCTTTGGTTTCTCATTGAATAACAAATTAGAAATTGCAGACAAATTTAGCAGACTGCTATTTGTTAGTCCATATCTTCTCAGGCAGACAAAAAGACTTTTTGTAAGAAATAAGAATAACTACATAATAGTATACCAAAAGTCTAAAGATTTTATTCTTGCACTACAATTGTCTGATGTAAGTAACTGTTTAAGACCTATACAATGTTAAAGAAACATAAATTGCTGATATAGCGATCAAATTGATAGAAACAAGATGCCTTATAGTATCCATTTTGTTACTTCTAGATTTTGTTTAGGTTTGTTTTGGTCGAAGAATTTTTGCAGGTTTGATTTCTTTACTTATTTATAAATATGAAATATTTGAATAATGAATAAAGATGAATGCAACTGACAAAACTGAAAAAAAATAGAAGTGTAGGTCAGTTGAGTTAATGATTTTATAATAGAAAGATTTCATTCGAAATTTGAAAAAGTAAGAAATGATTTATTTGTCTTCATAAGGGATGCTTTTTAGCAATCTTGCTCTTTCACGTGATGTTGTCTACGTTTTTGTCGGGATTCAATATTTAAACTTAGGTATGGGTATGCATGTCAGTACACTATGCTTTTTAAGGTCAAAGTCCATTGATTTTTGAATCGATTTTTTTTCTTCTTTTTTTCTCAACGCTACCACTGCCAAATGGGATAAGTTACACTAATGAAATTTGAAACAGTTTTTAAGCATTCTATATATAGATTGTAACGTATGTATAGTGAATCACCCCGTCATTTTGGAAGGAAGTTTTTGCTAAATAGTGAAATATATCGTAATTTTAAGAGATGTATTAAATGAAGTTTAATGGGGAAATGTTTATTGGGTGTTGACAGATATGAAGGAGCTCGACCAGACTGACCATGTGAGCTCGATCTACTTTTAGTTAACCTAGTAGGCAAACAAACTCTGGAGCCGTAACTGATAGTTGATTAAATGTAACAAAGAAAATGTGTGTCATTTTAATGCCTACATTTGTTTCATTAGTCCAAAATTATTGGACCAACCGTTCTGGGTCTATGGACCAAAAAATCATTTTTGTTATCTAATTACGGATTTGTTTGCTTTTGCTGATCTGTAGACAATGATTATGTATTCACTACAAGCTAATAGATATAAGGATTTATGTCATTAGTTATATAATGTTAAATCGATCAGACTTAGTGACTGTAACAAACAATTACTAGTTGTGATTCCCAATTAGAAACATTTTTTACGCAAAAAGGAAGTCACCATCTTTTTCTGATCTAATCAATACACGCAGACTGAAATGTACGTTTTACACTACAATAGTTCCACAAAATATCTACTTACTGTAAAGGCCCTATCAACTTCTTTATCAACATCCTTTTTGGAAATCTTTTTACCATATTTTGATATTTTATATGTTAAGTGGGTTTTAGACCATTTACTTCCTGGAATAAAAATAAAGAACGATTCAAAATTCAGTGGATATTATGTTTACAATGACATAATTCATAAAAATGTGCCATCATAATGCAATATGATTCATCAACTTCCTTCCTAATATATCTGATCTTCCATTTATTAAATAATATTATTAAGGAGCACAGTACAGTTGAAGTCTCCCCACGTGGTTTTCTCTTACATAATTTCGTTCTGCACAATGATTCTGCATCGGTTTTGGTCTGTTGAGTATTCTTTGATATGCATAAATAAACGAAAATTTTGTTTTACTGTACACACATTTCAATGAGTAACCTTTAATCAGCAGCATTAGAATAAAATAAAATAAAAGGGATAGCCTTACCAATCCAAAAATAACTGGTAAGAAATACCCTATAAACTCAAACATTGATAGTACTCAACCAGCTTGCATGTAGGTATAGTTTTAGCTATTTTTCCTGTATATATAACTGGTGTTACCGGACGGTTCTGTAATATGTAAGTACCGTGATGTAAGTGGCCTTATATGTCTAGGGTGTAACGAAAATTGTTTGGAAAACGTGTGTCATGATTGTTTGCTTTAAAATTTTTTAGTCGAGTTTTACACATCTATAATGTGTGTTTGACGTCCATTTCGGTTCAACGAACGGTGGACCTTACTAATTCCGCTCCAGAAACAACATGTCGAAGTTAGCAGTGTGGAAACCAATAAAGCTTACTTCCATCTATCGCTAGGTGTCTCGTTGGGTAAAAGGTAGCTGCGGGACCGTAGCTCTTATGGTCCTTGTGCTAATTTTTTGATAGTTGCGGACCGCCAAATCAGAAAAAAATAAAAGGACCTATAGAGCTACGGTTCCGCAGCTAGGTAAAAGGGAATACCAAAAAATATTGTACTCTCACCACTACACTACAGCAGCTTGGGAATACAATGTTTTATCTAATAGGACTATAATACCAGCGATACTTTGGTAGAATTCAGACACAGAACAAAAAGTAACAATAGAATTGACCCGTATCGACTATTACATGGGTATTTTCTCGCTCTTCAGTCCTTCACTCGCTTTTTGATATGTATCTCCCTCCTGCATAGCTCTGTCTTTAGCTGATGTTAGCTCTATTTGTAATTTGTTCTCCATCCGATTTCACACATATTTCAGTGATATATGGATTTCCAAATATTATGATTTGATCTGCACTGAAGTGACATAAGTTGTCGAAATGCGCATATGCAGAAAAAAAAAATAAACAGCAACTTCGTTTTTTTTTTATATTTTGTACTCTATCTAATTCATGTGCACACTGACTTCCGTCACTGCATGCAATTACATGGGTTCATAGGAAGTGTAGCCATCTCTGCATGGCATTTACCGTGAAGAGCATAACGTTTCCTCCTTCTAGCATAATCGGATGTATCGACGTCGTCTTTGTTTCCACATCTTGGTTTTTTCATCATTTCTTTTGTTTTTTCGTCAACAACACCTGTGAAATAAAAAATAATTTCCGAAATTAAATGCATGATTACAGGCCAGGTGAGACAAACATATGTTTACCTGAATGTCTGGGAATGCATTTGTTACATCTTTTGTGCCAAAGATATGGAAATTGGGTCAAGGCTTGAGCTTGCTATGAAAAATTCAGTACCTGTTTGCAGTAATTAGCGTCAACCATCGCGAATTAATGGTTCTCAAAGAGTTTGAATGTTTGCCATGTCTCGGAAGCAAGAAGTCGAAAAATTTTATTTTTTTGCATTCAAAACCAATTAACGTGAAAATAGTAATAATGTGAGTGAACTTCGTACAATGTCCAAACGTTAAGAGGAAATCTCTTGTATGAAAATAACAAAATACCGAAACTGCATATGACCATTTCGAAAATCAAATGAAACATTAGCTAATTATTTTGTGTTCAATTCGAGTAACTATTGTTTTCATGTACATAGGCATAGAATTTTTTCCGTGTCATATTATCAATTTTTAAACTACATCAGTGAGTATTTATCATTTTATCCATCCGAACCATAGTATATTTGCTGTAAATTATGGAAACTTTAACACAGTCACGTGTTTTTTCTCATTTTAAAAACTTGTAGGAGCCTCGTGTCAAATGCCATGCTATCACGATAACTACCTGACGCTGTTACAGTACTTAATAGATATTTGTCTGTATTACAAAGTGTTTAATTTCGTGCATATCATGCATGTTAACCAGCAGGTCTGTTCTGGTTGGATAGTAAAAGTTTCCTATCTTTGAGAGTGTCAAATTAATTCTTGGTGCACTGCAATGGCGTGAAAATACAACTGAAGTGGTCACTTGATACAAGTGAAGATTATCTCTCTTTTAAGGGCTTTGCTGAAGATTTTAACACACATTGTGTTAACAGTATAAATAGCAGGCACAAAACTGAGACTTCTTAACAGACAGGTTCAAACACTAGAATCTGTCCGCTTAGCTTATAGCTCGGTTTTTGGTATCGACATATATATTGTATCCGTATTAAGTCTGTAAACGTTACAGATACACGGTTTAATCTTCCATTAATTAATCTTCACTTAAATATATTCTCGATTGACATAACCCTTAGTTCTGAGATTTCAATAACAAAATGGAAATCTTTTTTTTCAAATATAATTGTCTTCTTTCAAACAATGCACTGAATGATTGGGAAGAAGTAGATTACTCTTTTTAACTTAACACAGCTTTTAATAAGGTGTCAGACAAATGATTTTGTATAATTATAATGAAACTTAAAATAGAATTCCAAACCACACACACTCTTCCTCTATAGACTAACATCAAAAATTAATAAATTTATAATACCGAACGTAACAAAAACTACACCAAATAGCCATATCTAAATAATGATCAAAAACTACATGAAGCCACCCACACATGATGAATGATTATTTTATACTGTCAGTAGTATTCTGGAGATATAAATTATAATATGTCCATTAGTAATATAGCTTATATTTGCACTTTGAGATCATCAATAAATTTCAATAAGTTTGTAATCAATAGCAAAACTATAAAATGTTGTTGGTTCTTAAAAGTCACAAGGAAAGATTATTTAAGTTGTAGCAATTAGCCAATGAGCAGCAAAATTATTTTCATCGATATCATTCTTTGCTTAATACATGCATGTTGCATCAAATGTGGTGAAGATTCGTGTTGTGAAGCAAGACAAGAACAAGCCGTTCTAAAACTCTGTGTACGATGCAATCAAGCGTCAACAATGGAATAAAATGCCATATGTACTTGACGAAAATAAAATAAAGGGTCGTGAGATTACATGTATGTCGCGTATAAGTGACAGTTTTCCATGATAAAATGAGTAAAAACCTCCTTAAACAGTGAAAACCACATAAATGAAACTTAATCATATGTGGTTTCTACATCAACTGATCTACATGTTTAACTGTAGGGTAAGTGGGTCGGTACAGTACACCATAACCACAAAGAAGCTGATTTACACCTGTAGAGGAACCATGTGATGAGCCTTTAGCACTTCCGGAAACTGGGTGATCTATGTTTCTTTGATGAATGAACAACTTCATACCGATGAATCAATATTTTGTCTGGCATTAATTAGAAGTTATAGTGACTACATGTCATGTGGAAATGAGCCAGTTTATGAATGCGATCTGTACCGATATTTTACCTGTAACTGGAATGTTGGCCATTCTTTGGAAACGTCTAATGGCTTCTTTATAAAACTCTTCTGTTCTGTATGCTGCACTAGTTGGATCCTCGGGTGGTATATATCCAAATTTCTGGAGATAATTCTGTAACAGGTTTAATACATATGGAAGTACTATTAAAACCCCATATATCCTATCTTATGCATAGGGAAAGTGGATAAATAATCCAAAAAAGCATTGTAATCAATACACAATATAAGATACAAAATACATCAAACAACAAACAAATAAACAAGTGGATATGTTATACGTAGGACAAAACTTCAGAAATAAAATAAAAAGATATCAGTGCTCTTAATATTTGCTACCATGGAAAGATGACATCTCTCTCCAACCCCGACGGATGTATCATACCTTAGGATGTATTGTACTTGAGGACATAATATTTCATCGTTTAATTCTCAATCGTATGCATTAAGCTGTGTTCCATCGCTATCACATTGTTACCTTTCCTCTTTGATCATCGTCATCCCTACACCTGAGTCTATCTTAAGGGTCTCCGTCTGTAGAACTGCCTAGCGGGTCTCGAAGTGATAGATTGTGGGATGCCCAGTTCATGTGGGGTAGTCATATCATAGTACGAAAAGCCCGACCATAAACCATTGTAGACAAAATGTGTGACCATGATGCATGCCGTAAAAAGAACGGAATGCTAAATTTCCTGCCCCTACCCATTTCTCCCCTTTCCCCAGTGGCAATGAAATATTGTTCGCCTATCTGTCCCTTCCACCTTTATTTTATTCCTCATTTAATTTATTGCATTGATTTACGTGTTCTCGTCCTGATATGCCTGAATTATTGCTCACTTGACGTAAAACTAATCAATCAATCTTGGATCATCATGCAGTGTGAATTGGGCTGATTTATGGTGTTATCTGTATGGACTTTTACTCAATATGCAGAAAGTTTAATGTTATACTTCCACAATCACATAAACATGATAAAGGGAATAAAAACAAGAGGCTCTCAAGAGCTGCCATAGATAAAAGGCATTTCCAATAGGAAATAGAAAAATAACATTTAGCAGAATACTTTTTTTTTCTAAAATTACAGTATTCTTGTTTGGTTTCCATGGCAACCGAAAGATCCACCATCCATTACAACCCATAACAGAACACCATTCAAAAAAAATTTGGGCAGGGGTTCCCCTTATAATTAAAGTAATACATAGTGCTGAAATTAAAACATGCAGACCACTTTTCAAATAAAAATTCAAAAATTTGGGCAGAGCTTCCCCTTAAAATCAATAGGGCCAATGTAAAAACTATGTTCCAGATGGGGGCCATCTAGGATGAGGTACGGACCTATCAGATACATTTTTTGGATGGGACCACCTAAGGACCATTGTGGCTTAGATTGGTTCTAATTGGACTAGTAGTTTCTGAGAAGAAGATCTTTGAATGTATATTC
>MJUU01069762.1:71845-86472 GCA_002080025.1 Modiolus philippinarum | reverse complement strand
TGTCGTTATAGGCCTTTTCATTGACAATGTGTCGTTATAGGCATTTTCATTGACAATGTGTCGTCATAGGCCTTTTCATTGACAATGTGTTGTTATAGGCCTTTTCATTGACAATGTGTCGTTATAGGCCTTTTCATTGACATTGTGTCGTTATAGGCCTTTTCATAGTTGGTTTACAAGTCATACGTGTTTTTATAGTTTGTTTTTATCTACAGACGAGATAAGTGACCATAAACAAACTGATTGTTATACTGCATTGTTATTTTTGGAGTAATAGACATAAATGATACACCCGTCACCCGGATCAGTTTTCAGGGGCTCCGGCTACAGAGCTGCGGGGCGCGTCCCCAGTTGGTAGATAGGGAAAGCCCTGTCTATGCAGGGTAGTCAGGTCATAATTTGGAAAGCCTGACCGCGAACCATTGTGGCCAAACTGTATGGAGAAACGCCAAGCTCCATGCAGTATAAAGACCCCTACTATATTGTCTAAAGAGAGAAGAGTCACTGGGACTCGTATAGAAGGCTAAATTTCCTGCCCCTACCCATTTCTCCCCTTTTCCAGTGGCAATCAAAACTCGTCCCGGTTGTCCCTTCTACCTTTCTTTCTTTCTTTTCTTGCTAATATTTTTTTTTGAATTGATTAACTTGTTCTCGTCCTGATATAGCTGAAATATTGCTCACTGGACATTAAACTCTAACTAATCAATCAATCAATCATAAATGATACAGCATTACATTTGTAAGAATTCGGTAGTAACAACATTAGGGCGCAACTATTGTACCCATGACCTTATGTGCATCTATTGATAAATGCCAAGTAACAACATTAGGACGCAACTGTTGTACCCGTAGCCTTAATTGCATCTATTGATAAGTGCTAAGTAAGTTGTTCCTTAATTTTTTTTTGTTTCAATTTAACTGATACCGGTATTTGCCGACGCGAATAGCCGGTACATAAGCGTTTTGTACCGTATGTAGCACAGTAAGCACAAGTCAAAGAAATTGTGCTTAGTTTTCCTCCAGTAATATCCACGTAGTTAAGACAAATAAAATTGCGAAATGAAATTTATTGCAAGTGTTCTGGGATGTCCCTAACGCACGCCAATACGCCAGTCGATAAATAAAGAGTTTTCCGAATATTAGGAATCTACTTACATGTAGAACCACCAACAAACTTAAAATCAGCTGTATGCTTAAAAAAGTAATGTTATATTGAGTCATGTGGTTAAATCATCGTTGAATTTTATTATTTTTTCTATCAAATTTTTTGGAGGCAAGGTTATTTTAAGTTATGGGTATGATTATTTTAGTGATTAGCCATTGTGAGTGTTATCAACTGTGGTTCAGATTAAGGTCGAGTGTTGTGTATTTGCCTCTCATAAACATTTGCCGTGTTCAACAAAATAATGCTTTATTATACTGATTACAGTTAAAGCCTGGCCACTGGCAGCAAAACTTACAATATTCACGATCAAAGAGGATTTTACAACCATGTGAAAAAATCCAATTGTCCAAAGGATAAAAGATGACGAAATTTGGGTATCAAAAGTACTTTCTTAACAATAAAACAAAATGTTGACATAAAAGATGTTGTCTCCTTGACATTTACTTTCTTTTTCATATTTCCAGTATAGACCGGGGTTGGGTACTTAGTCCCAGAAACAGTTAAAAAAACACGACATGCCCCTCTTTGCATGAAAAATGCTACTGTATCCCGATATGTTCTATGTTCTATGAGAAATTATATGATCTAGACAATAAGATAAACAACTACACTGAACTAGTATTTCAAAGAAAAACACTACTGACTCACTGACCTATATTTCACGTCACAATAGCTGAATCATATATGATAAAATTATTATAAACCTTAAACAAAAGATCTCTTAAGTTTAATTCTTAAGAATCCACTGGAGTTAACCTTGGGAAAAAAACATATAAATGTGTTTCCCACGGGCTTACTTATTAGAATTTGGAACTTTATCGTAAGCAAATTATCAGGTTTTTGGTAAGGCTCTGTTCTGGTTTGTGGCGTTGCCAATTTTCATGCCGTTTTGTTCGTTCTTGCATTTCAACTGACCAGGTGTCTCACTGTCCTCTTTTTAGGACTGTCGTGAACTTTATGATTGTCAATAATTTGTACTGATGTCAAATCTATCACTTCTTCCTGCACTCAAACTGTACCAGCGTTTAATATTGAAAACGGTGTGTAATAGAACCACTATCCCTTTCCACATCAAAAGAAACGTATTTAGTACATTTTAACCAGCTTTCTTAGACTTGTTTTTCCAGAAACCACATTGCTGAAAAATCATTGGATGGAAAAAATACGGTGTAAAGAATTGAAAAATAGTATAGTACAATTATGCACTCTATGACACTCGTGCATCATACAAAATATACAAAATATGAAAACTGTACGATTTGAATAAGCCTTTTAAACCCTCTCGCATCATTACATTTTTATAAACTATTAAAATGATATGAATTGTAAATCGTTTAGTAAAATCCTCAGTACAATCTAACGGGATACGTCACAGTCTCACAGAATACATGTAGGTGCAGTGATATTCCACAAAATATAACCGAGTTCTCATTATTTTAAGACTTAATTAGCGGATATGAGACATAAAGTATTAAGAGAAAAATTAAACTAGATTCTTATATCCGCCAAGAAACCCAATTTGTAAGATTCTGAAAGTCTGAGTGTAGAAAATGATTTTTGACGTAAACAGTATACAGTAAAAAAACCCAAACAAACAAAAAAACAAACAAACAAACAAACAAACAAACAAAAACAAAACAAAAAAAAAAACAAAAAAACAAAAAAACTGGCTTTTCTGTTTTATAATTGACATAGTTACACAAGTAAGTTATGCAATGACTTTCCAAATGACTTATATAACAGGAGTCATTTCACGTCTCACCTGTATTTACAAATAAAAACATCACTGACTTCACATCTTTATACAATAATTATATGTTTTGGTAATTTGTTACCAAACAGATGTAAAGCATGGTTTCATAACTACATATGAATGATACATAAAGTGCAATTCTTTGTGCGTCAATAAAATAATGAAAATAAATAAAAGGGTTATATTTTGGAAATTCCTATAAAAAAAGAGAAAAATTATAAACGAAACTTAAACCTTGTCGCAGCAATGTTTTGAATATGTTAAAAAACGGAACTTATGAAGGGTTAAATGCACTCTCCACAAAATCAAACCCAACCACTTTCTTTTCAGCCTCCAACATGTCAGAAATTTCCATAGATTGTATCACATACTGCAGGTTTTTGGGGATCAATATAATCAAAATCCTCAAAGATTCTTGATTATAGCCCTCCATACATGAATTGTATCAATGAATACACTGAAAACAAAAATAAAAACTAGAGAATGTGTCTGTAAGACACGGATGCCCCGCCAAAAGATTTATAGCAAAGGATAACCTCATGTTAAAATGCAGATCAAAGCCACTTAATTGTCATTAATTTGGGCAGTACTCATCAAGGCAATTAATTTGATGAAATATCATTGTCCTATAATGTATAGTTGTTGAGAAATGGACTTAAAGGCAAAACTTAACCAAATTCACCGAAACATGAAATGTAGGTCAAAGCCACTTTATTGTCAATGATCTTGGTAGTACTCATCAAGGCAATTCCTTTGATGAAATATCACTGTCCTATAATGTGAAGTTGTTGAGAAATGGACTTAAACGCAAAACTTAACCAAAGTCACTGAAGCGTAAAATATATGTCAAAACCACCTAATTATCAATGATTTGGGTAGTACTCATCAAGGCAATTAATTTGATGAAATATCATTGTCCTATAATGTATAGGACTTAATGGACTTAAACATAAAACTGAACCAGAGTCACTCAAGCATGAAATATAGGTCAAAGAGTCAAACTACATAGTGAACTATGTACTGCCTACTGACCTATTATCATTATTCTGCCTCTTACAGTTTCTGAGAAATAGGCGCCTGTCCTAAGCCAGGAAATTTATTAAGCCTTTGTGTGTCTTGTCTTTTTTCTAGTTGGTTTACTTTATGTCTATAGGAGTCTAGGATGATGTTTATTTCGCAGAACTTGATTACTCTTTATTCAGGGGCCGACTCCGACCTGCCGTTGGGTATGGGGTTTGCTCACCGTTCATTGAAGATCTTATGGTGGCTTTGAGTTGTTATTGCTCCCCTTTGGGTCGTTGTCTCTTTGACACATTCCCCGTTTCCCTTCTTTTTTCTATTATTTCAACAATAAAAGCGTTGTTCCATTGCTTATTTTTACAATGTATTTGTAGAGACTTTGTCTCATTTGCATTTACTCCATATCCCTTCATTGTTAATTAAACGCAAAACTTAACCGGACGTACGGACGGACAAGGGTACCACTATATGCCCCTTCCGCATTCGTGGGCGGGGCATAAAAATGGAAATGCATTATACATTTTCTAAGTAGTTCATGTTATATCTAATTATTATTCGTAATTGAGTTTTAAGAGGCTGTCCATGAAGAAGTAAGGCAGATTTAATATTATGAGGTGGACATGGTTAATCTGTTCCAACCATTCCAAAGCTGAACTGATACAGTTATTCAAACAAAGAGGCAATTTCCCATATATACCATGGATGGCTCTAAATATGATATTAAAACCACTATAAAACCTCAATAAAACCACTAATTTTGCGCAAGTATTACTAGTTCTCAACTTTTTTCATATTTTTTGTGCTTTCTATGCAATTTACTACTATGAAATACTGGTCATAAATTAAAAACCAAATTTATCTCTGAAGATTATTTATGTTTGTGATTCCAAAATGCTAATAGATATTTGAAAACAAAATGTCATGTACCAGCCATTGCCTGACTTTCCTATTGACATTCTCTCGTCTTTAAATCTCATTGCCAAGTTCTTGTTAGCCGATTGTATATAAAAACAAGATTTTAATAATCAAGAAAAGGAAATGATAAAGACAAAGGAAATAAATATTGACGTTACCTCAGAGCTTTGACAGGTCATAAGTCATCCAATCTCAGAAAAGTGCAATCTTAGAAATCCTTAGTCCATATCTTATACTGTTTATACATTGAATTCGGCAATTTTAGTTAGAAATGCCCATACTGACATATTGCCTCATCTACCAAATCTGTTCAAAGTACCTTCATTACAAACTACATTAATTATAATGTGGTGCGGCATATTGTTTGAATGGTTGCACCCTAACGAATTCATAAATATATATTTAAAGCAGACTTCAATGTAAAAACCTTACACTCTATACTGCAGTACAGCTCTTGCACATGATAAACTTCAATCTCCGAAGCAGAGGTGCATATCCCTTCCTCCGTCAGATATCTAGTATATGTATATCTAAGTCTAGTTTGAGTTGAGACAGAGATAATACGAATTCCTACGAAGGTATATAAAGGTTTTTGAAGTTGATTTATTTCATTGTATTAGATGTCGGAGGACAATAGTTCAGCAGTCTTCTTCCATAAACAATGCTCTAGGTATACGTTGTACAATGAGGAATTCATAACCCGAACCACGATTATTCACACAACACTAGGACTATGTTCCAAGCATCACATCTTCACTTTTATACTTAGAATGTATGCAAATTATGCAGATTTTGACTAAATGTCAACTATACCAGTTTTGAGTCTTAAAATAGACCCCTACATAGAGTGTTAAAGTAAAAAAATTCAGGGATCTTTGCAAATGACAAGACACCTACCAAACATAACGTGAAAAAAACTTATAACAACAGGAATTAGGACTTTTGAAAAACTTACATCAAACATTTTGGGTTGAACAAGTTCACGGGTACGCAAATAGTCTGCTCTGCTATGTCAGGAAGGCAATTCCTGGTTGGAATCCCAAGAGAGATAGTGGAAAAAACAAACAAACAAACGTGGGTAAGATAGAAATGTCAACTCGATGGATGTATTGATGATAACAGAGTACAGCGTAAGCAAACTTCTATAGTATTATTGTAATTTTGACGAAAAGAAAACCAAAATAACGAAATAAAACGGTAGAACGAAGATGTTTTCCTAAAAGAAGAAACCATATAAACATAAAGGAACAAAACGACAAATATTTACAGTATGAAACAAATGACAACGCTGTGAAAAGACGTATAATAAATTATGAGAGAATGTCGTGAGATGCCAAACTTACGGAGACTCATCACAATCACAAATTCAACATTCAGGTGTTATAAAGTTTTGTTTATCGAGATTTTTTACCAGGTGTGACAATGTTGTATTAAATGGTATGTGCTTAATTATAAGTTGCTATCAAATTGTTTAGAAAAAAAGAATAACATGTCAAATGAAATGTCAAAACTGTGCAGCCCTTCATATTGTTAAAATGTGCTGAAGTCGGTATCTTTTTAACACATAAGAAACAAAAAAATATAGGTTTTCGTATCTTATGTCAGTATCATTTATAATGGAAAACCCATTGTTTGATATTCTATATATAAAATTGTTGAAGAGGCATTTGCACAATTTATCAGCAACATCAACATGTCAAACTGTCTGTTCATCGAATTGATTGGTTACTTATTGTTCACCTTTATATTATTTGCTTCTGCATTCTTATGAAGGCGAATTTATGCAAAACATTCTAAAAGAATACAAAAAAGCTTCAATTTGACATTCCCATGACATTTCTTCGTACAATACTAGTAACTTGTTTTTAGTAAGTATGTGCATCTTGTTAATCTCAGTCAGTTAGAAATTTAAGACGCTGCAGAAACTAGAAAGTCAGTATAATGTTAGATCATTCTCGAATGATATACACTGGAAAATTGACCAATTGTAAGTTAGCCTATTAATTTTCCGTGTACACGGCATTTATATAGCTGGAACATCATTCCAATTACAAAATACCGAAGTTGCCATTAATTCATTTTCTGCATATGCGCATTTCGACAACTTATGTCTCATTAGTGAATATCAAACCGAAACATTTCGAAGTCAGTTAACCGAAAAATGTGTAAAAGCTGATTGAGAACAAATAACCAAAAGGTCTAAATAGAAAAGCCAAAATTCAGCTAAGAACAGAGCTATGCATGAGGGAGATACTCCTTAGTCTTGAACGCCATTTTGTAAAATTTAGATATTGCAAGTTTCAACAAAGTCAAGGTTTTCGTGTCAGCACCGAAATACTAACTACTGGGTTGGTGAATACCCCGACTTAACCAGCAGAAGTTTATTACTGAAACGAAAACTAGTCGTTAAGGCATATGAGTGGAACAAAGTTTGAATACAATCGATTCCCATGCAAGTTGCATAATAAACGGTAAATTTCGGTACACGTGTTTCAAGGAGTAACCTCTCATCAGCATCATTAACATCAATAATCAATAAAGGGAAATGTAGTAAACGCACATGAGACAAAGTCCAGACAAACACATGGCAAAACCAAGTAATGAAACGCTTTTATTGTTGTTTTTCATCTTTAAGTCAACATGACACCTTCAACAATGAGCTTTGAAGTAAGCTTAAGACGGCCCTTTGCACCGGTTTGAGAGGAATTCATTGCTAGATGTCGAGCAACGCTACATCCATCTTTTTTCATGTCATGGATGCGGGATCGACAATAAACATAAAATTAACTGGCAAAGTGTTCTTACAATCGCTGTCATTTGTTGTTCGACAAAAAGGCCAAGAGAAGACAATCACAACATATGAACGATCACATGGCGCTCATCGAGTCAATCGTGAAAAAACTTTGCATAATAAAATCCTGAGATGTGGGTACAATAAAGAGTTGGTAAGAATTAAAGAACCTTAGTGAGCAAGCTCACATACCCCACGCCCCCACATATCGGATAATCCTGCATTATCTAAAAATTATCAAAAATTGAAATCCAAGTAGTCTGCACATCTCTTACAAAATATCTTAAAAACTGTAGGATGATTTATCGGGGCAAATGGAGTACCCTGTAAACTTCCTATCTTATAAACTGTAGGAGGAGTTATCCGGACAAATAATGTACCCTGACAAAGTTCAACAATGTGTAGTTTTCTGAAAAATGATCAAAAATCAAAATCCAAGTAGCATGCACATCTTTGATATGGGCACAATCAACCTGCAAAATAATAACTTCCTATCTAATAAACTGTAGGAGGAGTTATCCGGACAAATGATGTACCCTATATGCAATATAATGCATAAAAATGACAAAGTTCAACAATGTGTAGTTTCCTGAAAAATAATCAAAAATCAAAATCCAAGTAGTATGCACATTTTTGATATGTGCACAATCAACCTGCAAAATAAAAACTTCCTAGCTTAAAAGCTGTATGAGGAGTTATCCGGACAAATGGTATACCCTATATGCAATATAATGCATGAAAATGACAAAGTTCAACAATGTGTAGTTTCCTGAAAAATAATCAAAAATCAAAATCAAAGTAGTATGCACATCTTTGATATGTGCACAATCATCCTGCAAAATTAAAACTTCCTAGCTTAAAAGCTGTAGGAGGAGTTATCCGGACAAATGGTGTACCCACTTGATGACAGACGGGCGGACGGACTGACGGACCAGTCAAAAACCATATACTCTCCGCAACTTCGTTGCGTGGGGTATAATAACATTTTGATTTTACAAAAAATAAAAAAATGCTAAAAGTTGAAAGTATGCTAGTGCATCAATATGATAAATTACAAGTACACCATAACTGAAATGTATACAGAGCATATACCTCTCGCACGGGGAATCTTTTTACGGACTCCACACTGCAGGAGAGATAAACTCCAGTCTTAAATAATCAATGAAGGGATATGGAGTAAATGCATATGAGACAAAGTCCCTACAAAAACATGGTAAAACCAACCAATGGAAAAACGCTTTCATTGTCGTTTTTCATCTTTAAGTCAGATGAGGCCTTCAACAATAAGCTTTGCTCATACCTCAAAGTAAGTTTAAGACGACCCCTACCATTGCTAGATGTCGAGCAACGCTACATCCATCTTTTTTTCATGTCATGGATGCGGGAACGGCAACAAACATAAAAAAGTACTCATTGTCAAAACTGCCAAAATAGACCAAATTCAGTACCAAGGACATACGTCGATTGAACCCTCAGTATTTTTAAGGGGTTAGAATTTTGATAAAAATAGCAAATTTCTATAAAACGCAAGGAAATTATTTTGATGTTAGACAAGTCTGACTATTGAGCTGGTGAATACCCCCGGGGACCTCTGGTCCACCAGCAGTGGCATCGGCCCAATGGTTTCAAAATACAATCAATACCCAAGTTGCATAATAAACGGTAAATTTCGTTATGCTTCACACGTTTCAAGGAGTAACCTCTCATTAGCAGCATTAAAATCAAACAATATAGGAAGCTATAATCAAAAAGTAGTCAAAAAAGAAGTTCTCATTTTTTGTAATCATTGAAATAGGAGGCCAAATGCAGTTCTAAGGACATCCACCGAGTGCCATACACGAAATCAAGCCTCAGTATTTTTCAGGAATTAGAATTTTGATAAAAATAGCAAATAAAGCAAATTTTTGTAAAACGCTAGGTAAATTTTCAAGTCAGACAAGTCTAACTTTTGGTAAATGCCCTCGGGGATCTCTGGTCTACCAGCAGTGGCATCGGCCCAATGGTTTCAAAATACAATCAATATCCAAATTGCATAATAAACGGCAAATCTTATACTGTATAAATTCTGACTACTTCCATCGTTTATCTTCATCGTCAGTCTCACCTACGACTATGTTTCAGGTGCAAAATGTCTCACATGGCCATTTCATGCTTGGACTAATATACTAGTATGTGAATATTTTAAGGATATTAATATGGCATATTGGACTTGTAAAAATCATGTCCAGATAAATAACATATAGGAACTTAATTCGAAATGGCTTTATAAGGGCTACCTAGGATTTCATTGCTAGATCAAGAAATTTTAGATCATTTAATTCTGAAATGACTCTTTTAATATCATAATGCATTGCACATGCTCCATGGATAATCTCGGGCTTTGAAATTATACCTTTACACGCTGCCGTCTTCATTGCATCAAGGCACAAAGTCTCCTCCTGGCAAATATGTATCCGTGCTTTCGTCTCAGGCAACGTATGCCTTTTTCGTTTGTAATGATTTACTAGTATTCAGTTCGGAGTAGCAATGGTTTACTCTTGGGGAATCACAAAAAAGAAGAAGAGGATAATTGAAATACATTCCTCAATTTCGATGCCTCTGCTGATGGACTGTTAGTCCCCAAGGGTATTCAGTATTCACCAATCCAGTAGCCAGTACTTCGGTGCTGGTCCGAAAACCGATTTTATTTGGAAACTTGCAATATCTAATTTTACCAAATATTGTTCATAAGTTAGGAGTATCTCCCTCTCGCATAGCTCTGTCCCTCGCTGGTTTTAGCCTAACTATTTAGACCCTACTGGTAATTTGTTCTTTGTCAGATTTTACACATATTTCGTTATTGGATTTCCAAATGTTTTGATTTGATCTGCACTGAAAGAGACATAAGTTGTCGAAATGCACGTATGCAGAATCTAAATGAATAGTAACCTTGTTATTATCTTGTTATTTTGTTATCAATTACCACTGGATTAATGCCTCTGCTGGTCTGTTAGTCCCCGATGGTATCCATCAACCCAGTAGCCAGTACTTCGGAGCTGGCCAGAAAACCGATTATATTTGGAAACTTGCAATATCTAATTTTACAAAATTTTGTTCAAAACTAAGGAGTGTCTGCCCTCTCGCATAGCTCTGTTTCTAGCTGGTTTTGGCTGAACTATTTAGCCCTTACTGGTAATTGTTCTCTTTACAAGATACAAGATTTTTATTCTCCAATCATGGGCCCATGAAGGGCAATAACATATAACAATCAGGATAAAGTCAGGAACAAAACAAACATTAAAAACGTTACATTCCAAAGAACAATACAGCTTTCATATGTATGGAAAAAAATATGTGTATATACAACACGATGTATATATTTGTAGTAAATGAATTGACCGGGGGCAGCGTCGCAAGGGTAAGTTAATATATATATTAGAAGATTTCATGGGATGGTGCATGAAGAATAAATTCAAAACTTCTAGAAGTGCACATTTAATTAAGTACTAATTGACATAACTCATTCTTCACAGGACATTAACCATACCAGTTTTTCCTCTGATGTCAATATAAAGAAATTCGAACAGTTTTCACATATGCTTTTATATAAATTTTGTCTGTCCTTTACATGTTTATTACAGTTAAATAGTCTATAATATAAGATTTTACACATATTTCGATACATGGATTTCCGAATGTTTTGATTTTATCTGCACTGAAGAGACATAAGTTGTCGAAATGCGCATATGCAGAATCTATCTAAACAGTAACTTCGGTATCTCGTTATTTATTGTCTCTGCGTTTATGCGTCTGCTGGTGAACTGTTAGTCCTCGAGGGTATTCACCAACCAGTACGTCGGTGCTGGTCCGAAAACCAATTTTATTTGAAAACTTGCTGTATTTATTTTAACAGAATTTTGTTCAAAACGAAAGAGTAGCTCCCTCTCGCATAGCTCTGTCTTTAGCTGGTTTTGGCTTAATTATGTAGCCCTTACTGGTAATTTGTTCTCTATATATATCAGATTTTATACATATTTCGATAAATGGATTTCCAAATGTTTTAATTTTATCTGCACTGAAGAGACATGAGTTGTCGAAATGCGCATATGCAGAAACTAAATCAACAGTAACTTTGGCATTTTGATATTAAGAGACTTCACATTTGAAATGGTGTTTTATTTATTAGGTTTTTGTCAGAAATTAAATTTTGACACATCTAGGCTATCAAAGCAAGTACAGAATACCGAAACTGAAGACTAAATTTAGGTTTAAACGAATGAAACATGAGATGTGGAAGGTGACCAATCTTTCGGAGCCCCGACCCAGGGTACTTATTTTTATTTTGTACTTGTTTTACCGTATTTAGATTATGATGTTGATTTTAGGGATGTTTGAAAAAAACACGACAACCTTTTTGAAAGAGGAATAGATGTCGATGTCTGGAGCAGAGTCATTTGTAGATTTGAACCAATTAAACGCCAAAACGTATATAATAAGTAAACAAATTGAAATTGGCGTGTGGTCATGCTATGTATTCTTGTTTTGATGTAAACAATATGTAAATGTTGAATTGTTCAAAAGCGGACGTTTGTTGTTCAGTGGCGGAAATCATAGGGCTGCACCGTTTTTCTTAAATCATGACACAACCCAATAACATTTAAGTAGTTAACAAGGGCGTATTTTTTTTCATCGATTATATCGTTTTAAAAGAAATCAAATTATTGCCGTTATTTTTTTAATTTTAAATGATTTAACGGGTGGATTGTTTCACACCCTTGACCATAATTATGAGGTTAGATTTCTAAAATTCTTTACAATATTTTTTATACATTCTAAATATGTATATGATGCTAGATCGAGACTAAGATCTTTGTAAAAACCGACATAAAAAAGTCCTAAATTTGCAGTCAACCAGTTAAAGGCTCCAAGTGTCATAATTACAAAAATAGTAAATTTCATAAGAACTTTGGAGCCTTTGTACATTTTGGTCAATGCAAGAACTACGTAAGACTTCTGTTTTCAATACTGACACTTTGTAAACAACACACCCACTTATATCCAGGTAAGACATGATTAAAGAAAAAAAAATAAACAGTTACAGTTGCTGTTACAAATAATAGAAATATACATAATGCATGGTCTGACATGCACTTAAAAAAGACCATTCAAACATCCTTTTATACATGTGAAAGGAAATATAAAAGCTTATATTTAGAAATAATTTTCAAAACAAAGTTGATATATGCAAGACCAAAAGTTCAATAAGACAGGGCCTATGCCATTTTTTTTTCTCCCAACGTGTTGTTTGAGTTCATGACAATTCATAAACAAGACAAAACTTAAATTAAAACAGAGTTGGGCTTTGTATTTTAAGGGTAACCAATTAATCATAAACTGCTCATTATATTTCATCCTGATGTATCCTTGCTATACAGATGGATGTGTTTGAATTGAAAAAGAAAGGAAATGGGGTAAATGTCAAGGAGACAACATCCAATATCCAGGTTAAAAGGACCCAAAACAAAGCATCTAGGGGTCACCGTACGGTCTTCAACACAGTGAGGAACCTCACACCATATAGCAAGCCCTAAATGGCCCCAAAAAGGTAAAAAAGTGAATAAATCAATGGAAACAAACCACATCCAGTAACCCAAATATCAAGAAACTTTAAATTTTATAAGAAGACAAGGACAAGCCAATGACCAACATATTCCTGACTTGGGACAGGCGCAAAAATTGCGGTGGAGTTAAAGTCTTTTTCTTGGATCCAACCCCCCAACCCTATGTGTGGTGAATGGCTAAAAATAAATACACAAAAGACTCACAGTAAAAATCAAACTAGAAAAAAGTCCAACTTTTCAAGACGAGTACCCTTACAATGAAGTACATAAAACATGAAGACAATACACACAGGTACTGTCCGGACAAAAGCTCGCAGTTACTGACATAATTTTCGGTGACTATGATATCAAGCCTTCTTTCATATGAAATTTCAATTGAAATATTTCTAAATAGATTTGGTATAACAACATCATCAATTATGAAAGAAGAACATGATATTGTGCAATGCCAAATACTGCCAATATCAAAATTATTTAAATTTAGTTATGGTGAAAAGCATTTAGGAGATGATCAATATTTTTGCCAACAAAAACCAGAAGTTAATATTTAACAACAATACTGTATTTATATCCTGTGTGAATAAGTTTGTTCAACGAACTAATAAGTTTGGAAGGACAATTTTTGAATTTATGCGCTTTGTAAATGATATTGCCATAGAAGTTTGGATGTGAAATGCCCTGATGTATAAGAGCCCTGCATGTAGAACCAAATTTTCTTAATAAGTCAATGTATCTATAATAAAATTTAGAGTCCACTGATTCTACTCACAGTTGATAGAGGCGTTTTGCTACTTAATGAGTAATGACTTCATGATTTTTTTTTCGCTCTGATATGTAGCATAGACTTTTTAACTTTGTTAAACATGGTTGCAGCGGAGCAAAATACATTAAACCTGTAAAATTCAAAATTGGAATTTATTGGCATGGTCAGATAAAGGAATTTCAAAAGAGAAATACCTCCTATTTAGGATTTTGATCTAACCATTTTTGTTGGGGTTCCCCATAGCCATACATGACCTTAGCCATGCATTGCCATTAGGGTGTTACTGTTATGGTATCCGCAACTCCTCCTAAATACATGAGTGAATGGAATTTGATGAAACTTTCAGAGAATTATCACATGATGCCATAATGCATCTCTTTTTAGCTCACCTGGCCTAAAAGGCCATGTGAGCTTTTGCCATCACTATGCGTCCGTCGTTTGTTGTCCGTCGTCCGTCTGTCAACAATTTCAAAAATCTTCTCCTCTGAAACCGCTGGGCCAAATGTAACCAAAATTCACCTGAATCATTACCAGGGTATGGCTTCTCAAAATTGTGTTCGATTAGTCGGCTGGTCAAACAACATGGCCGCCATGGCTAAAAATAGAACATAGGGGTAAAT